>MU224994.1:2889852-2911173 GCA_018584345.1 Thuja plicata
TATATATATATATATATATATATATATATATATATATATATATATATCCTATCTTTTCTCCTTGTATATATACATATATTTCCTATCTTTCCCCCTTATTTTTGACACAAATGCCAAAAAGGCATAACTACAAATTAATACCAAAATATGATAGGAAATCATAATGTACCTTCAAAATTTGAGACAAAGTGTTGTCCCAATTATCTTGCAACACCTTCAGGATGTGCAAGTCAATCTGAATCTCTTTTGACAACTCCATCATAAGCTCTGCAACTGAAAAGTTGTTATCATGGATGAGTGTCTTTGCATGAGCAATATGTTTTTGCATGACATCCATGTGTGGAAGGAGTTGGCTCTGTATAGCTGTAAGGGATTCCATTATTCTACCTTCTTCCCTTAGTAACTCTGCCTACAGATCAGTTAGATAATTGATCTTAATGAAATGTATTGAACTTGAACTCGGATTGAGTGCCAACTAGTTTGCACTTTCCTTCAAATCAGTGTCAATCTTTGACAACTTAGTCTTTATTTCCATATTAAAGTTGGAAGTATCACTCAAATTTACAAATAATGATACAACATTGTTCATAGTAGTTTCTAGAGAGCTAATGGGATTGGTTAGATTCACTTGATTTATTGCAATTTTACCTGCAACATTCTCTAGAACCTTATTCTCAAATTTTCTTTCTGCCTTCTGTAGCAATTTATCCTGAGCATTAAGATCTATGTTGAACTTGTGAGCTATGTCAACTAGTTGGTCCATAATAGAGTCATTCTCATTGACTTCAATTTCTAGAGAATCAAGCAATATACCTTTCATATCTTCCAGTACTCTATTCCTTTTCTTCTCAGCTTGGAGTTTATGTTTCCTTGCTCTTTTCTTCCACAGTTCACCAAGTATATCCATTTTCTCAGCTGTCAGGTTAGAAAGATCCCAATTAGGAATCACAATGTATTTCTCAAGATCAATTTCATCAGTGATTCTTTCTTTACCCTTGACCTTGAGATGAGATGAAGAAATGATTTCTTTTCCTTTCCCATCATCATCCTTAACCTTTCCATCCTCAGTGTTCTTCTTAGTATTCAGTTGGGATAGGTCATTGACATTCTTTGCACAAACTATAGAATCTGTATCAGTTTTAGAAACATTCATAGTGACCTTTTTGACTCAGTTTGGATTGGCCCAGTAGTCGGTAGAGCTTGATGCTCGGTTTCTACTTGAATTAATGTAGCTTATGTAGTCTTTTCCTTTCTCATAGATAATACACTCTGAATAGGTGATTGGGGTAGGGATGCCATCACTTCTACCTCTATTTGTTCAACATTAGATTCTTCAATGGTCTGAACCTTAGGTAAATCTTCATCTTTGACCTGTACAAGAGGCTATGTGCTCTGTTCCTCTTCCTTATCTTCTTCCTTGATTTAAAAAATTATCTTCCAAATCTTTTTCGCGGCCCGCACAACATCCTCTATTTTCTTGCTCAATATTTGAAAGGTCCTAAACCTTGGAGTGTGATTACTCTCATACTTGGTCATTGCATCTTTTTCCTCTTCACTAGTCATAGTAGGTAGGACTTTCTTCAAGGTTTACATTATGATGTCCTTTTCAATCTATACTATATTGTGCCAGTGAATGGTGATTTCCCTGAGAAGGTCTTAAGTCATATGGTTTTTCAATTCATATGGATCGTACTTCCATCTTGTCATTTTCTCTAGTAATGCATCCTCAATCATCTTCTCATATTTGGTTATAGAAGCATACTTCAATGATTTAAGAGATCCCGTACCACTACCTCTTTTCAATTCTTCAATCTTGTTCTCAAATGTAGGTGGTGGTTTCTTGAATATGATTGTATCTTCTTCTTCATCTTCGTTAGGCAATCTCAGTTTTCTTATGGATCTAGAGAAAGTAGGGGTAGAGGCCTTAGGTTTTTTATTGGGGGCTAGCCTCTTCTTCTTATGAGGTTCTACTTCTACCTCTTCTTCTTCTCTCTTAGATACATCATCTTCTATTTTTATGTCATCATCTTTAATTCCAGTGATTGAGAGAGGAGAGTCAGAAGACTTGACATATTTCTTTCCAATCTTCAAAATCTTAGGAATCTCAATCTCCAAAGAAATTACTCCCTTTTCTTCTTCATAGCTACCAAAGTATGGTGCTTTAGGATCAATAAGCTCATTCACAAGAGTCACAATGATGTCTCTAGTCTCATCTATGTTAACCTCATATGCAAGAGGTTTCACCCATGTAACCCTAGGCTGGGCTACTTTAATGTTTACTTTGTCACAGTCAACTAGGAAGCAAATATCATCTTTATAGTCTTCTACCAATTGTTTAGGAATTTTGCACCTATTCTGCATCTTCTATCTAAAATTCTCAAAATATGCATCCATGATGCTCTCAACACTATCTCCTAATTTTTCTATAAATTCATTTATCTGACAAACTACGGGTCTGTCCTTTTTCCATACAATTGTGCCTTTGGAAGGGAAAATATTCTAAAAATAAAAGAATATGGATACCAAGAGTGAACCGAACTTACATGGATTAGTCTTGGATTCCCAAATGCTTTCCATGTCTTTTCTTAATTTGATGAGCTGCAACTCGGCAAGGTCGAATGAAAGATTGTTCTTGACCACTTTGTATTCCAAGTCCACAGCTTCACATGTTACACAATTTGGTTGGATTTAACTATATATCTTGGGTGCAATCAAATGAATACCACAATTCAATTCCATGTTTGTGAGTCCATTCAACCTCATGCCTCTTCTGCCCCACTCGGCAAGAGTCTTCTTGGCTAGGTCATCCTGAGGTAGGGTTTTGGTTGCCTTAGATTTTTCAAGCACTGGGTGTTGGAAATGAGTTGATTAAATAAGAGGGGAGGGGTGAATTAGTTACCACAAAAAAATCTTTATCCCTTAGATGTCTTAATAAAACTTATCATTGTTTCTCGATTAACACAGATTTTCTACTATCACTCGGTTAACATGAAAATCTTAAGATATTAACTCTGATTATTCTTTAGTGATTAAATGCATAAACATAAAGCATAAATCAAATAACACGTACACAGATAACACCAATATTTAATATGGAAACCCAATTCGGGAAAACCACCAATTGCAACTAGTTACTATTTTTTACTCTTTTGAAGTGAGCCCTATTAGGAGCCAACCCTGTTAAAGGTTACAATACACATTGTTAGGTGTGACCTTGTTAGAGGATTTAATCACCCTGTAAGGAGTGTCCTTGTGAGAGGTCTTCAAACACTTCAATTTAGAAATGTTACCTTTTGAGAGGATTTACAAAAGACTGTTAAGTCTACTCTGTAAAGAGATTTTGGATCACTGCTACAATTGTTAGAGAGTATCAATGGATTGATCTGCTTGATAAAGAAACTATATTTTTTGATTCAGATCTCTAGGTCTGGATTTATACTAGATCCTCACTAATCAAATATTCTAGTGAAGCTATGTCTGTATGTTCTGTCCTTAAGAAGAATCCCATTTGATTTTGCCTTCACTCTTCATATCAAAGAAAACACATACTTCTTTTCTTATTACTTCACACATATTCAATCCAAACTTGACCTTGTATATATATGATAGGCCTTGTCAAGTCAGCTTTAATAACCTTCCAAATTAGTAATAAATCTTAAATTTTTCAGCTGCATATAACCAATTATACATAAAATATAAACTGTTGTTAGCTGACTGACACTAAATGCATAACTCGGTCAACACTATAATCCTTCAACACCCGAACATTACTCTAATGCCCGAGTGAACTTGGTTAGAAATGAAAATCACTTTGGTCTCCTAATTCAATGCCCGAGATAGCTTGGCATACATGGTCTATGCTCGGATAGGATTAGACATTTGTGTAAACATCAATGACAATACACAATTGAATAATTTTCATCAACAATCTCCCTCTTTGGCATTGATGGAAACACAACATGTCATAATATAAATAATTATAGAGAAAAAGAAACATGAATAAAATTTTATTAATTTCCTTAGCTTCATTCTGATTCTCGTCCATAAAACTCCCTATGTCTTCACAACCACTGAAATACAAATTTCTCCCTCTTACATCATTCTTTGTTTCTGATAAAATTTCTCCCTCTGTCATCAATAATCTTTCGCTTAATAATTTCTTTGGCATGACATCAATAATCTCTCCCTCTTTGAAAACCAATGCCAAAGACACCATCCAATATATATCCAATGAAGTTTTAATCTACCTGTTTGTAGTATGATTCATATGCAATAAGCTCTTACAATCTGCATCAACATGTTAAATATGTTATCTATCTCAGTCGATGCATCACTAATCTATTCATTAGTGAGCCTCAATTAGGGTAATCACTCCTATCTTTCCTCTAAGATACAAGTATGCATCCTTAGGTAAAGGTTTTGTGAATATGTCAGCAATTTGTTCTTTAGTATTGATCACATATTCCAACCTTACTTCCTTTTCCCGAACCAATTCTCTCAAGAAATGATAATTTATTGAAATGTTCTTAGTCTTAGTATGCATCATAGGGTTCTTTGAAATGTTAATTTCACTAGTGTTGTCATAGTAGATAATGACTGGTTCTTTGATTTCTTCCTTCATACCTGACAACAGTTGTTTGAGCCATATGATATTTGAACAATTCACTGCTATAGCAACATACTCTGCCTCTGCTATAGACTGAGAAATGCAATCTTGTTTATTACTGGTCTAAGAAACTAACCTCTTACCAAGAAATAATGCTCCATCACTTGTGCTCGTATTGTCATCAACACTTCCTACCCAATCAACATCAGTAAAAGTCTTCAAATCAAAGTTTCCTCCTTTCTTATACCATAATCCATAATCTTCAGTACCCTTAAGATATCTCAGAATCCTTTTGATAGCCATCAAATTATTCTCTCTAGGATTAGCTGAAAACCTTGCAAAAATACCAACTGCTAGTGCAATATCAGGTCTAGTGTGAACAACATATTGAATTTTACCAATCATGGATTTGTAGGTAGTCTAATTTACCTCATTTGAATCATCATCCTTAGACAACTTATGTCCAATAGACATGGGTGTCCCAACTGGTCTGGAATCTTCCATTCCAAATTTCTTCAGTATCTCTTTGATGTATTTAGACTGAGTAATGTAGATACCATCCTTCAACTGATGAACTTGTAAACCAACAAAGAATTTTATTTCACCAAACATAGACATCTCAAATTCCTTACTCATAGCTTCAGAGAATGCATTGCATAAATCATCATATTCAGTAAACAGTATATCATCAAAAAATATCTTTGCTAACAGTATCTTGTTCTGAGGTCCTTCTTTGATATACAAGCTAATATTGTCATTAGTTCTCTAAAATCCAATACTTACTAGATAACCATGCAATCTTTCATACTAGGCTCTGGGAGCTTTCTTTAGTCCATACAAGGTTTTGTGCAATTTACAAACCATATTCCTTTTATTAGGATCAAAAAAACCTTTAGGTCGCTTAATATAGACTTCCTCTTCTAGAATTCCATTCAAGAATGCATATTTTACATCCATTTGGTATACCTTGTATCCTTTATGTATTGCATATGCAAGAAGAGTTCTGAGTCCTTCAAGTCTTGCAACAAGAGAAAAAGTTTCTCTATAGTCAATACCCACTTCTTGAGCATATCCCTTACACACTAATCTTGCTTTATTTCTGGAAACTTCACCTTTTTCATTCATCTTGTTTCTGAATACCCACTTAGTGCCAATGACATTCTTGTCTTTTGGTCTAGTTACAAGAGTCCAGGTTTTGTTCTTTTCTATCTACTCAATTTCTTCATTCATGGCTTCTATTTAGCTTTCATCATTCAATGCATCTTTAATAGATCTAGGTTCAATTTCAATAAGAAAACATGTACCTTTAATTTTGTTCCTTGTCATTACACCTAATGTTTGATCTCTAATTATTTTCTTAGGTGAATGATGTCTCCTGACATATTTTTCAAGTACAGGTTCCTTCCTCGTTGATTCTAGACTTGATCGACTAGGTTCACCATGCTCTAATGTTCTATTATTATCTTCCAACTAGTACTTGGGTTCCACTATCTAAGACTTGGGTGCCTCTGTCTGAGACTCAGGTACCTCTATCTGCAACTCAGTTCCCTTTGTTTGTGACTTAGTTTCTTTAGTCTGAGACTTAGTTTCTTTAGTTAGTAGCGCAGGTTGCAAAGGTTGTAACAAGATTTGTGCTAATGAGTTCAATGGTTGATGAGGTTGATGTCCAATCACCATTTCCTATGTCCTATGTATAGTATCAAGTTCATACTACATGAAATTTTTGTAGTTCTCAGGCTCTTTTCTACTCTGTTCTTCACTTCTCTCTACAAACTCATCAATCTTTACATGTACACTTTTTATGACTTTATGAGTAGTATGACTCAAACATTTATATGTTTTGCTTTTGTAGGAGTAGCCTAGGAATATACCTTCATCACCTTTTACATAAAATTTTCCATTTCTTTCTCCCTTCAAGATGTAACATTTACTTCCAAATACTTTGAAATAACAAACATTAGGTTTATAGCCATGCCATAATTCAAAAGTTGTCTGCTCAGTACCATTTTTAGTTGAACTCTATTCAAGGTGTGAATTGCAGTGTTGATGGATTCCTTCTAGTATTTGGTTGCAACATCATTTTCAATCATCAAGGTTCTTACACAATCCATAATGGATCTATTTCTTCTTTCGGCTATCCCATTCTGTTGTGGTGTACTTGGGGTAGATACTTGTTTCTTGTTTCCTCTTTCATTGCAGAATTCATTGAACTCATTAGAAATTAACTCACCTCCTTTGTCAGATCTTAAGCAGTTAAGTTTCTTTCATGTTTCCTTCTCAACTCTATCAAGGTACCACTTAAATTTTTGAAAAGCTTCTGATTTTTCCTTGAGAAACATAATAGTCATCATTCTAGAATGTTCATCAACAAATAGAATGAAAAAATTCTCACATGTGTAACTTGTTTTTCCAATTGGTCCACACAAATCAGTATGCACTAACTCCAAGACTACTTCTTTATTGTAATTCTTTCTCTTCAAACTAGTCTTTCCCATCTTCCCAATTTGGCATTGTTTGCATATTGCCAATTCAGGTTTCTTCAAAATAGGAATGCCTCTTACTCTTTTGTTCTTTCTTATGTTGAACATGTTATCCAAATTCACATGACATAAAAATTTATTCCATAACCATGTTTCTTCTACTTGTACAATAAAACATGAACTTTCAGTGAGACCAAGATAGAATAGATTACCTTTTGTTTGCCTACCAGTTCCAACTAGCTTTCCCTTACCATCCAGGTGCTTGGCCTTTCCATTCATGAATTCTACCTTGAAGCCAATTTTATTCAGTTGTGCCACACTTAGTAGATTACACCTTATTCCTTCAACCTAATAAGCTTATCACATTTGATTCCTTAAGTTAGAGAAATACAACCTTTACCTTTCACATAGCAAGGTTCATCATTCCCAAAACTGACACTCCCACCATCATAGTGCTCAAGATGTTCAAATTTATTTTTATCACCAGTCATGTGGTGAGAAAAACCACTATCAATTATCCAAGTGTCATTCTTCCTAATATGAGAGTAAAGTGTTGTCTTTTCATTATCTTCATTGTCTGACTCATCCTTAATAGCAATGTAAACTATTTCATCTTCATCACTATCAGAATCTTTATCAATATAACAAGATTTCTTACCTTTGTCCTTTTATCTTTTGTACTTGTTGAAATCTTTCTTGCCTTTGTACTTGTTGAACTTTTTCTCACCTTTTTCTTCTTTTTTTGGACACTTAGAAGCAATGTGACCAACCTCATCAAATGAAAAGGAAATCAATGGTATTCTTCCTTTGTACTTACCTTTGGCATCTCTTTTTGCAAGTAATGCTTCAATGATTTCTACATCTTCATCATCAGACTTATCATCACTATCACTATCAATCTATTTTCCTTTTGATTTTCTATCCATCTTACCAAGTTTTAATTTAGCTTTGAATGCAGACTCAAAATTGCTAGGATTAGGAGAATAATTGTCAAAATTGTCCAACTCAAAAGTTGTGAGCCTTCCAACCAATGCATCTAGATTTATATCATTACTACACCTCATCTCTTGAATAGCTAAAACTCTAATTGCATAGATAGGAAGTAAATTTCTCAATACCTTACTAACCATTGTTTTGTCTTCAATTGTTCCACCGGTAGCTCTAATGGCACTTACACTTTTCTTGATTCTTTCACTATATTTTGTAATGTCTTCTCCTTCTTTCATTTTCATCTGATCAAACTGACCTCTGATACTTTCTTCTTTGGATATCTTTGCATTATCATCTCATCCATGTATATCATGTAGTTTCTTCCACATATTTTAGGTATTAGGGAAGTCCTTGACTTCATCAAATTCAGCGTAGCTGAGTGAAGAAGCAATATCAATCATCATTATGTTATGATTCTTCATGTCCAATTTTTTGTTCCATAGGCATAGGTTTCAGGGGTTCCACATACTTGTGATCTAAGAATTGAAAATTAGTGTCTCCAATAGTAGATATATGTAGCCTCATCAAATCTTTCCATGCAGCGAAGTTATCTTTGTTAAGCTTGGGGATTTCCCTTCTATAAGACATCTCTGATCTTTAGCTTTGGCCTCAAGGCCTTTCCTGAAAGCACCAAATGCTCTGATACCAACTTTTGGAAATGAGTTGAGTAACTTAGAGGGGAGGGGTGAATTAGTTACCACAAAAACAAATCTTTATCCCTTAGATGTCTTAATCAAACTTATCATTGTTGCTCGATTAACACAGATATTATACTGTCACTCGGTTAACATAGAAAATCTTACGATATTAACTATGATTATTCTTTAGTGATTAAATGCATAAACATAAATCATAAAGAAAATAACATATACATAAACAACACCAAGATTTAATATGGAAACCCAATTTGGGAAAACCACCAATTGCAACTAGTTACTGTTTTTCACTCTTATGAAGTGAGCCCTATTAGGAGCCAACCCTATTAAAGGTTACAATACACACTATTAGGTGTGATCCTATTATAGGATTTAATCACCATGTAAGGAGTGGCCTTGTGAGATGTTTTCAAATACTTTAATGTAGAAATTTCACCTTGTGAGAGGATTTACAAAAGACTGTTAAGTCAACTCTGTAAAGAGATTTTGGATCACTGCTATAATTGTTAGAGAGTAACAATGGATTGACCTGTTTAATAAAGAAACTATCTTTGCTGATTCAGATCTCAGTGTCTAGATTTATAATGGATCCTCACTAATCAAATATTCTATTGCAGCTCTGTATGGATGTTATATCCTTAATCAGAATCCCATCTGATTTCACCTTCACTCTTCATATCAAAGAAAACACACACTTCTCTGCTTATTACTTCACACATCGTCAATCCAAACTTGACCTTGTATATATATATATATATATATATATATATATATAATAGGCCTTTTCAAGTCAGCTTGAATAACCTTCCAAATCAATAATAAATCTTAAGTCTGTTGGTTACATATAACCAATTATACATAAAATGTAAACTGTTGTTAGTTGGCTGACACTAAATGCATAACTCGGTCAACATTGTAATCCTTTAATGCCTGACCATTACTGTAATGCCCGAGTGAACTCAGTTAGAACTAAAAATTACTTTGGTCTCCTTCAATGCCCAAGAGAGCTTGGCATACACTGTCTGTGCTCAGATAGGATTAGACATTTGTGTAAAAATTACTATATTTGTGTAAACATCAATGAAAATACACAATTGAATAATTGTAATCAACATTGGGTACCCTATCACACAGTGTACCATTGTCTTAGTCATCTTCACTAGTTGCTCCAACTAGAGATGCATGTCATGAACATGGATCAAAAAAAATCTAATCCACTTTATCTAAAAGTTTTGTGGCATATGTGAAATGTGGGTGAAACCCTTAAATTCAAGGTGTTTATGTTCTGGATTCAAATTCCATCCACAAAGAGTTTATCATATGCTTGATTAATCTCCAGTGTACCTAGCTGTTGAATGCTGCAATGATAGAAAGCTTAGATGTCATTGATTAACAATACCTTCAGAGGAATTTGGGAATGGGCTCCCATTGGATCTGTCTCCTCTGCAATCATGGGCTGAATTTTGAACTTTGGTAGTTTGCAGATAGCGTTTCTTACCAACATCTCAGATCCCTTCTTAACCTTACAGTTGGATGAAGACACCATAATTTCTCATAGGATTGATAAAACTTCATTGTAACTAAATCTTTCAAAAATGAATTCTCTCTGCAATCACTATAATCTCTTAACACTATGTAAACTATAAATAATAACCCTTTGATTTCACCATTTATGTTAAATTTCATCATATATTTTCATTAAATGCTTCATACTTGGTAGTTGTGATAGCTTGGGTAGTTCTCCCAGTCTTGCTCGGAAGCTCAGCAAAAACTAACCTTTTCATCTTTGAAACCATACAACTTGACTTAACTCGTTTAAGCCTGGGTAACTGAGATCGTAACTTGATTAGAACCATCATGTGTCCTAGTGCATCAATATGTAGATTTGGACTTGCTAGCATATCTATAACTGATGTATGATGGCTTGTATGCATAGTTCTAATTGTCTCTATGTATGTTTATTTGGAGATGGTGGATCCACCCAATTAACTATTTTGGGTGTCATTCGATCCTTCATTGTTTTGTTCTGAACTCTCAGGAGACTTCCTTACCCACTGTTGACTCATCTGAGTTCTGATTTTAGAAACTTTTTCTTTACCTTTCTCAAAACCAGTATCCACTTTTTCTCTGTTCATGCAATTCTTGCTTAGATGACCAAGTTGTTTACACATAACATCTCTTAGTATGATTCTTTTTTCTGATGAGTCTTTGCACAATTTGCACCAATGTTCCCATACTCACCAAAATGACAACATCTGCTCCATGTGTTATAATCCCAACCAAAAATTTCTTTAGCTAGTTGTTCAACACGGTTCTATTTCTTGGTTCTTCACTTGAAAGACTTGTGACATTCTTTATTACAATTGAAACATTTTCCTTCAAACTTAGGTTTCTCAGTGCATTCACTTGCCCAATGTCCATGTTTGTTGCATTTGTAGAGTTTACCATCAAACTTTGACTTTCCATTACTCCAACACTGATTTGTTGTATTCCCTAACTTACCACAATGATTACATGTAGGTTTGTTGTTCTTTTGAGAACCTTGCTGTGAGGATTCACCTTGTCTAGTATAACCTAATCTAGTCTATCCATGATGTATGACTTGAGTTTTCTCTTTCAAATGATCTATGCTTACTTGTGAATTCATCATACTCTCATTGGTTTACTTTTCAATATTGAGATCATTCTACAGTCTTTCATTTTCAGTCCTCAGATTGATGACTTCTTAATTTGCACTATTGAGTTGATTTATCATATCTGCTTGCTGAAGTTACAAATGATGGATTTCATTTTCTTTCTCCTCTAATCTTGTACTTAGAAATCTCTTATCTTCTTGTGCCATATCTCTGTCATTTTCTACTTGGTTCTTTTTTTCCATGACTTCACATATTCTTACTGAATGAATTTCTTGTTCTCTCTTTAAAATTCTGACTTCTTCATGTAAATTGAGATTCTTTGCAAGTAGGTCTTCAATGTTTGCATTAGCTTCTTCAGAACTTATTTCTTTTCATAGGTCTTCAATTCTTTCTTCTATGTATTTTTTATCATTCATTTGCACTGCTAACTCTTTTCTTCTTTTCAAGGAATGAGAGAGCTACTCCTTGAGTTTTCTGATTTGATTCATGGTCACTTGTAGATCTAGCTTTTCATTTTCAATGGCTTTCTCCAGTCTGTATATTTCCATTGCCTCTAATATTTTCTCAAGTTTTTAAACTTATGACAAGAGAACCTTTAGCTCTAATACCAATTGTTGGAAATATATTGAGGCTAGGTGACTGAGAGGGCGGTTGAATCAGGAACCAATAAAACTTATTCACTTTTATCCTTTATTAGATTGTCTAATCTAATTGCATGCATGAAAGAAAAAAGTAATAAACATCCACAACACTTGACACAGTCTTTGGTTACCCAGAAACCTTCCAAATAGAAAGTAAAACTGGGGTGAGGATGGTACCCACAAGATTTAGTACTACAGTATAAATTTAGCCTATTAAAGCTTACAATTCACCACTTCTGATGGCCTAGCCTGTTAGGAGCAATAAGGACTGTTAGGTCCACCTTGTGAAAGGATTTTTACAATACAATTAAATATGAAACTTTGTTAGGAGATTTTAAAAGGACTGATAACTCCACCTGGTTAAATGATTTTGTTGATACACCTATTAGGATAATCCAGTGGATGATCTGCTATGCAAATATGATTTTTTGAATGAGATCCTTTGATATAATACTGATCACCTAAATGTGATAGATGAGTCTTTGTTGTTCCTTTAAACTGTTGTATCCTTCTAATCAATCTGCCACTTCATATTCACATATCTTACTTCTGCTATTTCTACTTACTCAATTTGGATAACAAAGTACCTTACATATATATCTTATCCAAATCAATTACCTTCTTAAGTTGTCTTCCATGATATAAATTAATATCCAACAATAAGAACTAAGTCAGCCCAATACTAATACTCAAGTCCAGTAATCCACTCGAGTGATGTACTGACACTCAGGCAATATGCTGACACTCGAGTGACATAGTGAACTACCAACTCTGGCACTCAGGCTACACTAGGTGCTCGGGTCACATTGATCACTCAGAGCTGGTAACTCAACTCAGGTAACAAAGGTGACTTGGGTGATATTGTTTACCACCATCAGCCTGGTTGACACTGTAACTACTCGGGTTACACTTCAATTTTTTGGCTCAGTCAACACTATAATGACTAAGCGTTTTGGAACTAGTTGGCAACATGTCTTGCCATAAGGTCTACACAAGTGACCTATGTAATGTCCTAGTGGAAAAAATGAATCAAAATGTGGGATGGGAAATCAAAATCCTTGGAAAAAAAAATTTTTAGTGTTTTTTTATCGAGGGGAATAGTTTAAGACCTTATGTCATCCAATAAAGAAGTTCAAAACTTGAAAAGACAAAATTGTCAAAAAGTGTGAAATGTTGCTTGAGAATATTTGCAACTTTTAAAAGTTGCTCAACAATTTTTCACAAAAAGTTGCTTTTTTCCAAAATTCAGTTGTAGATCGGTTTGAGAGGTTGTCGTAGGAAGTTGAATCCTATTTAAGGAATTTCATGGTGTTATCCAAGGTTTGGATGTCATTTTGTTACATTTTCCATTCTATAGCAAAGTTGTAGAATTGTACAGTGACAAATTTTGATGCTTTATAATTGAATAGAGTTGTTAATGGATTGAATCAAGTTTATTTTTAATGCAATTAGTTTTTGGTGAGTGTTTACTATTTCTGTGTGGAGTGGTTTAGTAAATAGTTTTCATTTTATAGTTGTAAGTAAATCTTTTTCCAGTTCTAGGTTCTCTGGACCAGTCTTGACTATACATAGAAAAATGGCTCCTTAGGTATTTACCACCATGAAAAATTAATGTTCCTTTTATGAATGAAAGATGGGCCATTGTACATATGTTTCCTTTTTTTTAGAGATTTTGATGGTGAATTATGATCTCTTTCCCTAGGTGAGCTTGGCAGTAGCTCGGCTAGGGAAAAACAGAAACAATAAGTTACAGAGTGTCAGGTTGGATTGAATGTTGCAATGAAATGGTTAGAGGATGGTTTATGAGAGGTAAAAATATCCTCAAAGAAATGGTGGAGGCTGCTGAATCCATTTCATCAGGTTATGAGAATAATTCAAAGACTGAAGCAATTACCCCTACTTTAAGGACATAGTCCCTAAGGAGATTGAAGTACTATACGGAGGAGTTGAGAACCCCTAACCCTAAAAATCCTTTGAGTTTTCCAAAAGGGTATCCAAATATAATAACATTTTGGGGGCTTGTTTGTAATAATTTTGAGTTAATCCTGTTTAGGAGACTAGATAGGGCTACAAGAAACCATTAGGCCTATTCCTATATTTTAGGAACTTGATTGGTGAATGGATGAATTCTGACTCTAAGTCTTCAATAATGGAGTAAAATGACCTAATGTGAGAGGATCACAACCCTGATAGAATCTATGAGTGATTTTCATAGGATTGGTGGAATCTACCCTAGTAGATTCAGTGATGCATGAAAGCTTAATTGATAGAGAGGTTCTAGGATTGAGGGGTAGTTGAACCAAGTGTTCCACCCTTGGTTTAGGGTTTGAGAAGAAACCCTATTGGAACTAGGGAAAGGCATAGTAGTGAATAAAGTTGACCCTTTGGAGAACACCTCTATCAGATTGGTATTAGAGCCTAAAGATTGGGCTTGTAATGATGGATGTTGTATTCACCAAAATCAGTGGGTTCATAAAAAATGATGACAAATATAGAATTAGAAAATGAGATGGAAGAGAAGAAGGAGAAGAATAGACTCCTTATGAAATAACTAGCTGCCATTAGAGATAAGTTGGTGGCAGTAGAAACTAAGACAACGATTGTTACAAAGAAGGTGAGAAAATTAGAAGATGAGGGTAAAGAGTTGGAAGTAGAAGAACAAGTCCCTAAACCTAACTCTGTGCTATAAGAAGAACCTTTCTTGAGAGAATTGAAAGCCATGAGTGGAAATTATCTAGAAAGGATACCATTGTTTAGTGGAAACACCGTGACATAAATAGTTGTGGAGTGGATAGAAGGAATGGAGAACCACTTTGAGTGTGAGGGAGTTAGTGAGGCTCAGAAAGTCAGGGTGGCTAAGTCAAGAATGAGAGGCCTTTCCCTCACATGGTGGAAATTTGTACAAGATGAAAGGATAAAATAAGGAAATAATCCAATTACAATTTGGAAGGGTATGGTGGCGAAAATCAGAGAGAACTATTTTCCAAATGACTATGAAGTGCAGTTGCATAAGAAAAGACAGAAGCTAAGGAAAAAAAGCCTCCAAGTAAGTGCCTATATAGAGGAGCTCCACAAATTATGTTTGAGATCACATATGATGGAAGAAGAGAGACTAAAATTGGATAGATATCTGAATGGGTTAAGGTTGAACATAAAAGAGGAGATTAGCCTCTTAAGCCCAAAGACAGTACATCAATGTTATCAACTTTCTCTCATGGTGGAGGAGAAGCTTAAGAAGAAGCATGACTCAAGTAGAAGGGGAAGAGGAAGAGGAAGAGATGGAAGAGGCCAGAGAGGAGGCTTTGGAGGAAGGAATTTTGAAGAAAGAATCCAAGGAGAGTCCAAGCTCACTGAGTAACAGGGAGAATCAAACAGTAGCAGAGGTGGTTAAAACAGAGGTAGAGGCCCTAGTAATATTTCCAGAGGAAGGTGAAGTGGCTAGGGAAGAAGATCTTACTTCTCTTCTATGAAGTATTTTAATTACTATCCAAAATTTCCCCATCTAGTCAATCTTTGGCTATAGGTGGAGTAAATGTGGATCCCACAAGGGTAGAGCCCAATCTATGAGAAAGACCTTAAATTTTTTGATCTTGGTTGTGTCCTCTGCTATGTTTTCAGCCCTCTGGTCTGTCTTATTCAAGAAAAATAACCTAAGTATTGAAAGCCCTATGAAAAATTTGGTATAAACCCTAGTTATCCTAAGCTTATTCTATTTTTTCATTACCTTTTTGGATAACTTAAGCTCCCTCTAAAGACATGTGCACAAATATAACACCTTTTTTCTCGTTGTCGTGGTAAGAAAAGAAATATTCTCTAAAGCTTAAGAGACTTCCCATGCATCGTCAATCTAGATCACTCATGTTCTCCATCTTATGGTTGTCACTAAGTCTCTGAAAGAAATGACGTCATCATCAGAGATCATGAGACTTGGATACTGTCTGTTCTATTGCCTTAGTTGCTTAGTCTCTGTAAGATGGTGGGGCTAGTTAAAATTTCTCTCGACTTCACGCTAGCTGTTGAATATGTTATGATCCAATGATATTCACATGATCTCATGATGGAATCAGAGTTAAAGGAAATGTTAAGAGATCATGAGACCCTTCAATCACCAGGTCTCTAGATGAACTATTTTTAGAGGAGAGGTCAACTTAGATTTAAATATATTCAATGATAGTATGCCACGTCATGTCCAAATGGGCCCAATGCAGTTCAGGTTGATCCCTCTAGTCACCAAGTCTCTAGATATATGAAAGGTTAAAGACAGGTTAAATAATTAGTCGGACAGCTGGAGGTGTCAGAGGTGATGAGGCAGTGGTAAAAAAATGTTAAAGTGGTACATGGCAATAAGTGGGCCTTAGTTCTATGCATTCAGTCAGGTGATCTCCTGATCCCAAAATAATATTTTGATTTATCTCATGATTATGAGACTTATTTTAGTCACTTAGTCTCGTGAAGCAAGGAATATGCCAAAAGTATTCAGAGACTCAGCAACTACCATCAATGATAAAGAAGATCCAAAGCTTGTTGCATGGTATCATGATATAGCTAGGGTTAGTAGAAAGATTAGGCGACTCAGTGAAAATATGGAAAATGAAACCAAAGGTGAGTGTAGAGTTAGGGTACAGGTTAAAGTCAATCACCAAACCTGAGATAAAGATTGAAGGTTGTGTTTTAAAAGAAAAGGTCAAAGACTTTCTGCATCATTGATGTAGAATCCGTGCCACCTGTGACTATTATTATTTAAATTCAAATTTATGAGTATCTGATCTCAGAGTTCATGGCAGTGGCATAATTTTTCAAGTTACAGACAGAGAGATAAGTTGAGCCAACTTCTCTGGTCACATTTATGGAAAAGTAGGATATTTTCAAGATAAATCTGATCGACTGAGATATTTCCTGAAAACATTAATGAGTAGAATTGACAGAGTTAGGGTTTTGATTATTCTATGCAAATCAATTGTAATCCTAGATCATATTTTCTCCAAGCCTGTGTGCAAAAGGAGGATGTATATAATAGTTTTAGAAGTTGTTGGTAATTAGATTTTTCCAGTTGTAAAAGTTATCTGAGGCTTTCTTTCTTCTCTATAATTTTGGAAATTTGTAATCTTTCATTGGAATCCAGACTTTTTGGGAATTATCTGTGACATTTTTTCTATCCTCTAATTTCCCTCTCTGTATTTTCTCTTAATGAATATTGATACACTGGTTTATATCAGAGAATTCTTAGATCTTTCTCAGCATCTTTGCATGCTATTGTAGATGATTTGATTTAGATATTTTTGTGGATTTTGTTCATCCCTAACTATTTTGTCTCATTTATACATCCATTTTTTGAAGTGAACATTTTCTTGCAGGTCACAATCTATGTCTAAACTTTTTAGGAAACCTATTGTTTGTGAAATATTTTCTTTCCTTGAATAGCCTCTTTCTATTTCGGACCTCTCTGTGAAATAATTATGCAAGCCTATTCAGAAAGATTGTGTTCTATTATATCTAAGAGTCTTCATGCTGGTGTGGCCACTATGTTATCTTCATATTACTTTCAGTGTATCACCTAGTAGGATAGTTTTCTTATTTAGTTATTTCCCTTTCATGCATTCCTTCTATCCCTTTCCCCTCAAGAGTTTACTTTCATGTTGAGAAGAAAACTTGGGTGATTATCCAAGAGGAACCAGCCTAGAATCTGGAGGTCTCATCTTAGTTAGCAAAGGTCCCACAACCTGGAGATGATTCCCATGTTATACTATATTATCAAGACTACGAGAGCTTGACCTAGGGTACAAAATTTAGTGTATAACAATGATTTTCACCAATATGAGAATCTTGTATATAGGTGTCTTGAAAAGAGTTCAACATCCCAAGGTGGAGATAAAAGAATAAACTATGTGCAAGAAGAGTCTTCTAGCATCAAGACAACAGAGGTGGTATTGGATTCAGAGATAGGGGAGAATCTTATGATTAGAAGGACACTCCTCAAAGAACCAGTCCGAGAAGAGCCAAGTCAAAGAAGGTCTATGTTTAGAATTAAGTGCAAGATCTTACGTAAGGTTTTCTAAGTTATCATTGACTCTGGTTCTACTGATAATATTATTTCTTTTGAAGTATTTGATAAGCTAAAGTTTAAAAGAATCCTACATACTAACCCCTATAGATTAACCTAGTTGAATAAAGACCAACATGTGTTAGTTAATGAAAAAATATTGGGTAGAGTTTATAATAGGGAGATATAAGGATAGAGTTTTGTGTGATGTCTTACCCATGGATCCTTATCATCTCTTTTTGGGAAGACCTTGGAAGTTTGATAGATCTGCTATGCATGATGAATCTAATAACTCTTACTCATTTAAGAAGGATGGGGTCACATTTAAAATTCAGTCAATCTTGGAAGAAGGAGAAGTGAAGATAGTAGGTCCTAATGTACTATTAGTGGGGTAAAAGGAATTATTTAGAATAATAGAAGAAGGAGAAGGAGTGGGCTTTGTGTTAGTGTTGAAGCCTAAGGATGAAAAGGTGGACAAGAAGGTTGAAGTGCCTGTAGAGGTACAAGAGCTACTGAACCAATACAAGGAGATACACAGTGATGGAAAACTAGGTACCCTACGACCTAATAGATCCATTAGCCATAAAATTGACTTTATCCCAGGAGCCTCACTCCCTAACAAAGCTGCATATAATACGACCCCACAACATAATTTAGAGATTGTTAAACAAATCCAAGAGCTTCTTGACCAAGGCCTAATTAGGAAGAGCATAAGACCATGTATAGTTCCCACTGTCCTAGCCCAAAGAAAGGTGGTACTTGGAGGTTGTGTATAGATTCTAGATCCATTAATAGAATCACCATAAGGCATAGGCTCCCAATCCCAAGGATAGAAGACTTAATGGATTTTCTAGGAGGAGCCAAGTATTTTGATAAAATTGACCTTAAGAGTGGGTACCATCAAAAAAAGTTGAAGGAGGGAGATGAGTGGAAAACATATTTTAAGAGTACAGAAGGCCTATATGAGTGGTTAGTAGTTCCCTTTGGGTTTTCAAATGCCCCTAGTACCTTTATGAGATTAATGAACAAAGTATTGAAGGACTTCATAGGTAAGTGGGTTTTAGTGTACCTAGTTGATATCTTGGTGTTTAGTAAAACAAAAAAAGACCACCTTAAGCATTTGCACATGGTTTTACATAGATTGCATGAGGAGAAGATGACAATTAACTAGGACAAATGTGATTTCATGAAGCAAGAGTTAGTATACCTTGGTTTTTTGATATCACGGGGAAACTTAAAAATGGATACTAGAAAGGTGGAAGAAATTATAAATTGTCTTATACCTAAGTCTACTATAGAGGTAAGGAGCTTCCATGGATTAGCCAAATTTTATAGGAAGTTCATCAGGCAATTTAGTGAGATATGTGCACATATTTTAGACACAATCAAAGGAGGCATGAAGACTAAGTTTGAGTGGAATGAGAAAGCTAACAGAGGTTTTGAGACTTTAAATAAGAAGATAGATACTCAACCAATTTTGGTACTCCCTAGTTTTGAGAAGCTATTCACTATTGAGTGTGATTTTAGCAACACTGCTATAGGACCAGTCTTAAATCAAGAAGAAAAACTAGTGGCTTTTTGTAGTGAAAAGATAAATCATGAAAATAGGAAGTACCCCTCATATTATTGGAGTTGTATGCATTGGTTCAAGCCTTGAGGAAGTGGAGGCATTACCTATGATGCAAAGCTGCTCAACGGATAGGCTCTAATAACCCACCAATATCCAAATTCCTTAAGACACAGTTTCAAAAGTTGTTTAGACTGAGGGTCTTACTGTATAAACTAATTTGTTTCTTCACCAACTCACAATATCAAGCCACACAAGAAGTTTCAACAACCGGTTCTGTGAATAGGAACTAAGAATAACCTCTGTCTACCGATTAACAGTTCATACTGAGACAATTTTAATCCAAAGTATTTGCAGGGATATTACTTCATATCTTGGGTTTATTTACAAAATCAACTTGGACTCTGAATATCCAAACAACAATAGCTTTGTTTAATATCTGCAAACAATTGATAACTCTGTTCTTCGTATATCAGTAAATAGCAAGTTATGTTGTTGCAGCCCACACAATGTATTCTCTAATCTCTAATAGACACTCTGTAACTTTTGGTAACCTTCCAGATTTGAAATTTAAAAAAAATATTTAGACTGTGTTCTTATCATGTATTCACTCACTAAATCCTTGATAGTGCATTGGCTTAACTCCTCTGTTTTTGGTTTGAGGAACACACACAACAACATCGATTTCAACAATATTTCTGATTTTCACAGGAATTGTTCCTAGTTGATCAGGCTAGGGCACACTTCAACTGGTTTTTGAAGTTTTGGAAACTGACAGGGTTGACTGTGTTAACTTCTGAATCTGATGCAATGAACAGAATTCATCGACCCATTATTCACTGTGGACTCTTTTACAAAATAGGTGCAATTACTGTTGGAACATTTGCTTATTCATATCCGAGCAACACTCGGCACTGCCAAGACTCAGACAACATAACTGAAAACACTTTGATACCAAATGCCATGGGTTTTAGTTCAAAATTTGTGCTAATACCATGCAGTGTCTGTTGGGACATTAGTCCTTGAAGCATGCGGCCATTTACTAGTTCTGAGCATCAGAAACTTTAATACAGCTTTCCCTAAATTGGTCCTCGTTCATTGACATTGAAACCACCATGAAGAAAACACAACTCAGGGTAGCCGCCTCATAACAAGATCAGGATTGGTACTTAGGTCTGTTATATGTTATTATAACTTTAGTAAACCAATAATGAAAGCTTTATGGTAAACCAAGAATCTTAAAACAGAGATTTACATATACATATCTAAGTAATGAAAATCGACTATGTATCTAGGGAAAACAACCAAAGGACTTTCAAATGGATATGTTAAAACATTAGAATCTGAAACCAAACTGTAAGATTTACAGAGCTGTCGATTTGATAAATAGACTGCGAACGTTCTTTTACAAACACATTGACATTTGAGAACATAGTGTAACCCGATTATGGAAATCGGTTACCAGTTCCACAGTGCAGACCGTAAACATAAAAAACAAAAAAACATACTCAAAACTTTCGATCACTTCTATTCACTGCTTTGTAGACCCCTTTATTCCAATCGGTCGAATGGAAAAAACAAAGACTTTT
Organism: Thuja plicata; assembly: GCA_018584345.1. NCBI lineage: Eukaryota > Viridiplantae > Streptophyta > Pinopsida > Cupressales > Cupressaceae > Thuja > Thuja plicata. The sequence continues at coordinate 2,911,058 of MU224994.1, forward strand.
CCATGGCGGTCCGACAGTTACACAGTTACCAGCAGAATGGTAACTATTTTGGAAACCAAAAGCATGGAAAAGATAACATCTGGAAAACAGCGGGAAAAGAGTGCCACCATAAATGG
>MU224994.1:2929236-2940151 GCA_018584345.1 Thuja plicata
GCATTACAGCACATGTCAGACCTAAGTGTTCCCAAGGTGCACTAAGCCAAATTGGGAAATGATTTTTGGAGGGTGATATATCAGACCTCGTGAGGGGTATCAGAGAACTATAAAATGAAAAAGGACCACCTTGGGAAGGACTACAAGCACATAGCTCAATTTTTGGATATTCCACTTGGTTTCCATTTGGAAACCCAATCTTGGTTGAGGAAAAAATTTGTATTATTACTCAGTTGAAAGTTTCTTAATGGTGCATATTTCAAACCATTTGTCTTAGGACCAAACCATCTATTTTGTTAGATCTAGTTGGCCAAGTGAACCCCAATTACAAAAAAAATCTTCCCATTGAGATGCAAAGAACGTCTGCGACCACCCCATACCAAAGTGTCCCCAAGGTCTATTACACCTATTAGCTTAGTTGTGGTTACCCTATAAGGAAGTCGAGTTAGGATATGAAAATTTGGAGTCTATTATCCCATTTGCGGTCTATTATTCTTATTAGCCTATTAATTTGGTTGGATAAAAGATTTTGAGGGTAGTTTCTTTGGAAATTAACCCTAATTAGGTCTATTACTCATGACAACGCATGACAAAGATATAATATAGAAATAAAAATACATACATACAATGCATGGAAAAGATGTAATATAAAAATAATACATACATAGAACGCATGGAAAAGATATAATATGAAAATAAACATACATACATAAATACAATACATGACAAATATATAATATGGAAATAATACATAAAACGTATGACAAAGATAAAATATCTAGAGATGAACATGTTATATATATATATATATATATATATACAGTGGTTTGAATCTTATAGACAAGCTCATGGAAAGATTAAATCTTATAGAAAAGATCAGGAGAAATTGGAAGAGAAGAGGGATCTTTGAAAACTACCTTCTTAGAGTGTTAGTGTTTTTCCCTGACCTTGTCAAAGAAAAGGGTAATTAACAAGGATCAAATAATCCTCCTACACTTTGATCTCAAAGGCTCAAGCGGGTGTACCTATTGGATTCACTCTTTCATCGAATCATGGGATGGATTCCTGCCCATCACACTTGATCTAGAAATCATTCACAACTCTTTAAATAGAAAAGTAAAAATAATTTGATATTTTATGATTCGGTGATGACAACTACATAAAGAAGAAAAGACCAGTGCCTTGTCTATTGGGAAACAGAGTCATATAAACATACATTCATAGAAAACCTTCTAAATCCAAACACACAGGACCCAAATGAAGTGCCTTAAATTTCACTCTTTTCACTCCAACACCTGAACATTAGATTCATATCCAACCTTGAAACCTATGAACTTGTCTATAAGATTTCCTCTTTCCTTGAAAGAAACTAAAACACAAATTCACAGCTACCTTATAACTGGTGCACTAAAATGCCTTACAAATTAATACACAAAGATTCAAGATCAAACACAAAGACATCAGACAAATACTGGAAACGGATTCCATTTTCTTTTCATTAAAAACTTTTGATTCAATACATTTACACAACAAAGAAATCAAAATTAGACACACAAAATCAGAAAGCTACCTTGCAGCATTAATTTCACCATCCCTATACAATTTAGAAGACAAGAGATATACAGGAATTTAGAAAACCAAATTTTCCATGGACACTTGTAAATTCCTCCCAAAATATCTGTAACCGATCTCTTCTGCAACTGTAAAAATCTGATCTGATCTGCACCCAAAAGGATTGAAAAATCCAAATCTTCATCTCAAAACCTTTCCAACGGTATATAACACTTAATATTTTTGATGAAAAATGCCCCCTAAATCACTAAGAAAAATTTCCCTTTGGGTGCATTTCTTTTCAACAGTTTGAAATATTTGAATTTATATGTCAATTCAATAGTCTAACTATTGAAATGAAATGATATTTCATTTTAATATTTCAATCTGCATTTTAATCCTCCAGAACTCACCATAATCTACCAGGTGTCACCTCCTAGTTGGCTCTGAAAATCCACCTCTGCATAGCCTCTGCGACTGCGCGACAAGCAAATTTCAGGTCCGCGACTGAGTGCCTAGCTCCTATGTGATTGTGCGATGAGCTGAATCGCCAACTCACATGTCTTTTTCATCACCTCAATCTCCATGTGTGACTGCGTGATGAGCTCACTTCTGGTCTGTGATTGAGTGACTGGCTCCTGTGCTACTGCGTGACAAGATGAATCACCAACTCGCATGTCTTTTTCATCACCTCAATCTTCATGCACGACTGTGCGACAAGCTCACTTTTGGTCCACGACAGAGTGAATAGATCCTGTGCAAATGTGTGACGAGATGAATCACCAACTCGCATGTCTTTTTCATCACCAAAATGTTCATGCGCGACTACATGACAAGCTCACTTCTAGTCCGTGACTGAGCGACTGGCTCCTATGCAACTGTCCGACGAGCTCATTTCTAGTTCGAGACTGTGCGACTACAAATACTTAGAGGACCATAACTTTTAATTTTCAATCTAGGTTTTTTCTAAAAAAAATTCTGTAGAGTGCATGCATGGTCGTCTCAATTATATTAAACATTTATCTCGACCCAGTTCATATTTTTTGAGATATGATTAAAAATGTGACTGGATGTGCTCCCACATTTCCAATTAAAACTTGAAATGGTTCAGAGACTTTATTTACTTTCCACATTTTGTATTTAGGTCGCATGCCTATGTTTTTGCTTCCATATTTTCATTTATTTCTTACAGAGCATTCAAACCACTGTCTTCTGTTCTAAATTGATTTGCATGACTTCACTTACTGGCAGCATTTTGTTCATGAACTTCTAGGCTTAAGAGGCATCTCATACAAAACTTTGAAAAATCCCACATCAAGTTCACTTTGTGCATCTTCAACACCTTTCCCATCTTCAATTGACCGAAACATAGCCTATTGTGAAATTTGACCATGAAGCATTGAAATGGCAACCATTACAAACAACTTTTTATATCTCTGTAATACTGATCTGACAAATAGTAGCTGGCCTTTAGAAATGGCCTTAAAATTGACTGAAAGGTCTACCAAAGCTCCAAAATCTAGAAGACATGAAGTCTTTCATGTTTACTAGCATCCTGTAAAATCATATCTCCATGACACCTTCAGAAGTGATATATTTTAAACTCCCAAGTTGGCCATTTTCATAAATTGCAAATGCACTTGTCAAAATATGTGCAAACTGACTTCAGATTCACTTCTCTAAAGTAGGTCACTCGATAAAACTGGGAAATGTGCAAAAATGCAGACTTAGGTGAATGCCTCTAAATGGCTACCTCCAAAACATATCAAAATTGAAATCTGAGAGCTGGAACCCACTATACTTTCTTAATGAAATGTGTTGAACCCACTCCCCAAGTGGTATTTCATGAAAAACATCAGGTCTCTTTTTGCATGCATTCAAAGTAATCCTTCTCTGCAAGTTTCTTAGGTCAACAATCTGCACTTAAAGAAATTTTCAGTGTAGTCACTCCAAATTTCTCCAAAATTTGAGAGTACTAACAAAGAGAAAATATCTATATGATATACATAATCCACCAACTTGTCACCCCAAAATTGGATGAAGGTATTCATTACCTCAGCAAGAGAGTTAATAGAAGATAAAGGGGGGAAGCCATTCCAGGAGTCTTCCCAAAAAAGACACAAAATCCCCACTTTGAACTTGCCAGGACAAGAATTTGACTACAATCTCCCTTGATGAAATAATAAAATTCCACGTGGGAGAACATAAGGGAGGATTAGAAATGGATAAAGTTCTACATGGATTAGTGGAATCTAAATACTTAGCTTGCAAAATCTTACACCAAAGGGAATGGGGTTTAGAGTACATGCTCCAAATCAACTTACCTCCAAAAGCTTTATTTCTGGCTACTAGGTCATGGAGTCCAGCACCCCCTTCCAATTCATCCAAGGAGAGTGTTTGAAGGGAGACAAGAGGTACCTTTTTCTCATTGGTCATATTGGCTGACCAGAGGAAAGTATGAATAATCTTTTCAATCTAGGCAATGACAGATTTGGGAGCATGGAGGACTGAAATGTAATAATTAGGAATGGCTGAAAGAATTGTTTTGATTAAGAGAATCCTACCAGACAAAGACAACCACCAAGCTTTCCAAGAAGTAATCCTATTTTTGAGACAAGTAATGACAGAATCCCAAAAGGAAGGTTTGACTTCACCTAGGAAAAAAGGTATCCCAAGATAAGTGGAGGGCATGGTGTCCAAAGAAAATCCAAGGATGGCCGCAATTCATTGTTGGATGGGGACTAGAGTAAAAAAACATGCAGATTTTTTACTTAGAAGGATTAATGACTTGACCAAAACCAGAAAAATAAAGGTTGAGAACATTTTTAATACACTTGGCTTCCTAAATGGTAGAGCTACCAAAAAGCAAGGTATCATCAACAAAGAGGTTGTGAGAGATAGTTAAATCTATATTAGGGGTGTTAACACCTTTCCAATCTGAAAGAAGGATATTTTTATAGATAGTAGGACTCAGAGCTTCTTCCATGGAAAAAAATAAGAAGGGAGAGATAGGATCCCCTTGGAGAACACCTTGAGAAGCTAAAAAAAAACCCGAAGATCAACCATTAATTATAATAGAAAAGGAGGCTCCAATTAGACAATTTTTAATCCATTTACACCAAAGATAAGAAAAGCCAAATTTTTTGAGGACTTTGAAAAGGAAGGACCATCGAACCTTATCATAATCTTTCATCATATCTAACTTAGCCACAAAAGAAGGGATTTGATGTGACTTTATAGAATGGAGAACTTCTAGAGCAACTATTACACCATCACAAGTTTCTCTTCCTTGTGTAAAACCACCCTATTGAAGTGAAATAATCATAGGGATCAAAGGTTTGAGCCTTAAGTATATATCTTTAGTAATGATCTTATAAATTACATTACAAAGAGAAATAGGTCTAAATTCTACAAATGTCTGGGGCGTTCTAGACTTAGGAATCAGGATGAGGTTAGTAGTATTAAAATTTTTAAGGATGAAGCCTTTTGTATAGGATTCTTCTAGAACAAGGAGGAGATCAAAACTAAGGACATCCCAACACTTTTGATAGAAAATAATAGTGAAACCATCAAGACCAGGAGATTTATCTGGCACCATAGAGAATACAACAAAATGAAGTTCCTCGAGACTAAAAGGTTTCATTAAAGAGTCATTATCAGAGTCAAAAATAAGGGGAGGAATAGCTTGCATAAGTATATCCATAGTAGGTAAATCTTTTGCTGGTGGATTGGGGGATCAAGAAGGTTAGTGAAAAAAGAGAGCCCTTCATCAGCAATTTTTTGTGGTGAAGACAAAAGAGAGCCAGATACAACATCCTTAATGGTGAAAATAGAAGAGGAAGATTTCTTAATTTTTGCAGATACTAAAATTAAAATATTTTCATAAATTTGTGAGGATACTAAAATTAAAATATTTTCACACATTAATTGAAGAACATACTCAGGAACTGAGGCTTGTGTATGGGAAGGAGGAACCAAAGTGAAGGTTGGCTATTGAAGATAAGGGTCTGGATAATGCAATCTTCAAAGTTAAAGAAGACAGACGGGCGAGAAAGAATCAAGGGCCAATCAACCCAGAGAGGGGCAAGAGCGAGGAACATCAATACAGGATGGTAGGAGGAATCAATCAAATAAGCAAAAGGAGAGGGTGGACCAGAGAAGCCCAAGTTCACCCAAGGGGAAAAGTTAAAAGTAGGGGACCCTGAAGATAGTAAAGGGGGGCCAAAAGAAAAAATCAAAGAGATAAGAGAAAATGGGATAGCACTGGAGCCAGAAGAGATGACAATTACAATAGGCTTAAAATGAGGACGAGAGGGAAAGGAAAATTTAACCTTCAGATAAGGCCTAGAAATAGAAGAAGAGAAGAATGAAGGATTACAAACTAGATGGGGTGAAGGAAATGACACCAAATTAAGAGCAGACAGATTAAAATCAGAGACCTAAAGAGAATGATTTGCAGAAGAAGACCGTAGTAGAAAGGAATGACACGAACGGAATTTTTATGTTGAATTTGAATAAATCATTGTGGGAGCCTCAGATGAACCCTAGCATTTGTGTGATAGATGGCCTAGAGAGGCACCCAAAGCAACAATTAGGGAGGGATACAGAATAATGATCGGCTAAACCCAAGTCCTGAATTTAGAACAAATAGAAATTTGGGAAGGGATTGGCTTGGATTGATTGAGAAGAAGGCAAACCCGAATAGGAAGATGAGGATGAGTAAATGGGGAGAAATCATGCTTCACAAAAATACCTAGTTTTTTAGAAAAAATTTCCACCAGTGAGGGATCTCTGTATTGGAGAGGGAGATTGGGAAGGGCTACCCAGTAGGGTATAAACAAAGGGTGGATAGAATTGACATCAAAATTTGGAACCCAAGAATAAGTAATAATGCCAATACCATAGCAGAACCACCCTTTAAATTTATGAACATCATCCCTAGCCTACGATAAATCAAAAATTGCTACAAAAAATAGAGATCCTTTTTCATAGAGAAAGAGCTCTTTGAGGCCGCCCAAGTACCTTGAGCCCATGAAAGAAGCGACTAAAAGGGGAGAAAAGAGTGAAGCTTACCAATAATAGAAAAATATTGAAGGTAATCCACTGTGGGTTGGATCATGTGAGAAGGTAGAGTAACCCAAGGTTTCGGAATGGGATGTGATTGTGTTGTAGCAAAAAAATGACAACCCAAAAACTCCAAATCCTGATTCTACATAGGCACCTTAGGAAAGGGAGGAAGCTATTCTAAATTTTGTTTGAAGGGAGATCAAGATTTAGGCACAATTTTAGGGGTGTGAATTGGTGTGGAATTTGGCCAGGTAACAAAAGACGAGATAGGGGAAGGAGGATCGGAGGAAAAAGGACTACTGAGAGGAGGATGGGTTGGAGAGAAAATGGGTGAAAGAGGAGGGGTGCCATCGCAGATATCAAAGGGTGGGGGAGGAAAGAAAGGTCTGATTAATTTAGGGCAATGCCTGAAAGGAGGTTTGTACAATGGTAGCTGTTTAGCAGGTGGTGGCCCTAAAATACCTTGAAACATTGATTCCCTAGCGAACTTCGTCACCCGATGTGAAGGATAGGAGAGCAGTCATTCGAAGCTATAGAAATACTGAGAAGTAGGTTGCTTAATGATAGCGCAATCTTTCCATTTTCCATTCTTGAGAACCCATTGAGGAGTATGTCCTATGATCTTTTATTTGGCAAAGTCATCATCATCAAAAGGAATATCACCCAACTGAACCCTAGTTGTGTCTACCTGAGAGGATTCTGCACCAGGTGGTTTCATGTTGGGCTTATCGGTGAGGTCACCCATATTACCAAATACAACCTTGTCTCCGCCCGTAATGATAGATGCAACCTTGTCTATCACAACACCCTTTTCCTGTGTGTCTACCAATGTGTGAACATGCTCTTGATGGCCTACAAGACCCGTTGCCTGCATGTCCCTTGCCTGCATGTCTACTTTTTCACAAAAATGTTGCTGCTCCTGCGCCATTTCAATTAATACATTAAATATTTCCTAGAAATACATTTCGCCATCAATAAATCTATTAAAATAACAATACATGAATTAAAAACTTAAGAAATCCTTATATTATAAATATATGATAGTTATATATTAAATTATCATTAAAATAATGATAATTAGTCAATTAAAGTTATTAATAAAATTATTATTATTATTAAAATTATTATATAATAGTTATTAACAAAATTATTATATATCGGGTGGGGAGGGTTGAAGCCCTACCCTGACCCCCTTCATGCTTCACCATGTGTGGACTACTCACCACCACTGTGTAAACATAGTGGTGGGAGGGTGGCGGTCGCGCTCACACTTTCCCCAACCCACAGTGTTTCTCACAGTGGGGAGGGGAGGTGATGTGTCACACCACCCTTGGCTCCCACTGTCTCCCCCATGCTCTACCTCTATCGATGGCACTGCCCACTATGGTCACCCTGCCTCCTCCTATTGCTCTGTCTCGCCTCTCTATTAACCTCTGTCATCTATCAATTTCAGCCCACATGCGGCCTCCGAGCCACCGCGTAGCCAAAAATATGATGGTGCCTCCTCTCCTCTCTAGTTCAGTTCGAACCCTAATCTCGATGATAATAAAATAACCACAGAGTTAAAAAAGAGAATAATGCATAACACAATATTAAATATAAATAAATAAATAAAATGTACACAGTGAAGGTAGAATAGAACTTTAAGTGTGGGAGGGATGAGTATTTATTAAGTTTTCTTTTGTTTAAATTTGATTTATTTAAAAAAAAAAACATTAGATTTCTTTTGGAACTCAAATATATTGCATTGTAATTTAGAGTTAAATTATTGACTTTTTGAATCTAGAAATCTCTAGAAGGACTTTATCATTAGCTTTATGATTAATTAAAAAGGAGTTAAGATAAGTTTTTTTTTTAAATTTAGAATTTATGTATTAGAATTAAGTTATTAATAAAATGGAAATTGAAATATATATTTAGAATTATTGTTTTAAATTTCCTTTAATGTGACTTTAATAGTGTTTAAGTATAGGTTTAATTTTTCTTTATATAGAAATGAGTTAATTATTTTCATAAAACATTATTGAACTTAATTACATTGGTATTTATTTGATGTTAGATTTGAACTTATCATATTAATTTAAAAAGGATTAAAATTAAGTTATTATTTTTGTTACAAGAATAATAAATGTATTAGATTTTTAAATTTTAATTCTTTTAGTCTAGTATTAGATCCTGTAAGCGTGCTTTAAATTTAACGTAATTGATTCAACATTTAAATAAAATTAACATTCAAATCAGCTTCATATCTATTAGATATATTTTTGTGAGTTTATTATTCTTTATTTCTGATAACATTTAATGGGTAGATAAGTTACCATGATGAAAGATCATTCTAACATTTGGTTAACTTTTGGTCAACCCTAGTCGGGCGTAGTCAACTATCTTACCAATCAAACATGTTCAAGTTCTAAAACATTTTAACGACCATCTTGAACCTTCTCATCTGAGCATTGTTATACATACAAGTGTAAACTTAGTCAAACATAGTTATCTTTATCCTTTAGGAAAAAAAATTTAGTTTTATTTTGCCCAACTTTTGGGCATGACAGATCCTAGGTGAGTAGTCTCTCACGCTGACATCCAAAAAGAATAAATAAATAAATAATGAAAGAATATTGGAACTATACACTATTTAGAATCTAGGACCCAGATTCCTTTGAACTCCAATGAATAATGAATAAAATAATAGGGCTACAGGGAGGTCCATCACCCCGAGGTTGGAACTACCTTATAGTTCTCAAATATTTTGATGCAACCTTTTATAGTCTCCTTGTCAAACCCCTCAACCCACTATATTTGATGCTTGGCCTCTTTGAGGGATTTCTTGGCCTCATTTTCATGTTTGCGCATCTAGGTTCTGATCTTTTTTACTTTGTGTGTATCCATGATGAGCTCAGTGTAGTCATCTATTACCTTATTCTAAAAATCCCAGGAGGGGTCAAACATTTTCTCCATTTTCACATCAAAAGAACTCAATAAAGAATTTGGGAGTGTGAACCCATCCACACTATCAGTGTGGAGGGTCTATCACCTCTTTTATGTAGTCCATGAACTTCAGGACATGCATCTGGAGCAAAAGAGGAAGGTGAACGATCATCATGTAGGCCATCTCCAAAATATCAAGCTTGAATCTAAGATTTCGGGAAATGACATCCGGGAACTCTAAACTCTCATTTCCAAGGCTTTCAGTCTTATATAATCTTCTTTTCTTAGGGAAGACACTTTTATTAACATCTTCCACTGCTCAGCATTCTAAGCGATATCAGCCTCCCATCCAAAAAAGGCTTCCCGAGTGATCTGATGAGTTTGTATTGCTTCAAAATAGATAAGAATGGACTCCCTAAGGAAGGAGTAGATCATCCACACTTGTTCGGATATTTATTGGTCCACAAAAAGAACTTTCTTATTCATTTTCCTTAGTAAATCCATCTCATCCCATGGAATTGACTTTGGGGTGGACACTTCAGGCATCTTTGAGGAAATGGAAGAAGCTAACTCTCATAAAAATTCCTTGTATTGGGCCAATGTGGCTTTCAACTCTTTCTTCTTCTGGTGTTCATTTACAATCCTCTCATGCACTGTTATAGTGGCATCATCAAGGTTAATGAGTTCACTCAACTTATTTCTCTTCCCAAGATAAATCTTGGTGGTCTGGTAATTTGTGGGGGTGACCTTAGATGCACCTTTATTTAGAGGTGACAATGCAATCTTGGTCACCATCTCTCCTTTATCATTCCGCTATGTAGAAAAAATGGTTTGAGCCTTTTTGGACTTTATCAGGGATATTATTCTAGTCATGATCTCCTGCAATGAGGGAACAATGTATTATTTATCCTTTTTTTTTTTAAATCCTTCTATCAACCACTATAGTGGAGGTGGAGTACTAACCCCTGCATTTGATATATCCTAGTCCAAATAGACATTGCACCTCCCTACTTAGGAGTGTTCCTGGGAGACTCCATCATTGGTAGCTAAGAGGGGTTTTTTTATTGAGGGGGATGGACCTCTAACTAAAGGGTTACAGTTTCTCCCATTGGCCTCATTTTTGTTTGATTAGTTGTTTGTATCCCTACAATCTTGTTTGGCTTGTTCCCCCTTCTTCCTTGAGAGCTCCTCCTTTAGCCTATCCTAAATAATTTTTTTGTGGCCTCCTTCGATTTTTCCAAACCTCCTCCCACTTTATCTTTCTTATTTTTTGTGGAGGGCCTCTTCTTCCTCTTCCTTTCTCCTATCTACCTTGAGGTGCAGTCTCTCTCTCTCTCTCTCTCTCTCTCTCTCTCTCTCTCTCTCTCTC
>MU224994.1:2940251-2951294 GCA_018584345.1 Thuja plicata
TCTCTCTCTCTCTCTCTCTCTCTCTCTCTCTCTCTCTCTCTCTCTCTCTCTCTCTCTCTCTCTCTCTCTCTCTCTCTCTCTGTGTGTGTGTTTGTGTGTGTGTGTGTGTGTGTGTGTGGAAAGAGACACCTCATAAATGCTTATGTTTTTTTATTTATGGAAACTAAACACTAATTCCACATGCGCATTGCAGTGGAGATCAAACTCAGAATGCATATCAGAATTCAGCGAAGTATGGAAATGACGAACACAGTGTTCAAGAAGTATACAGTTAAAGGTCTAGTGGAGTATACCATATGCATATGTTTTTGTGTGTATCTAAGGGAATAATTTTGGATGTATGTAGATTCTTATTCCAGAATTGGAAGGTACGGTGATACAGGATATGAGAGATAGAAAGATCTAAACATCGGTATTTTTTGTTTGACAATTAGAATAGCCGACATGGTAGAAAAATATTTGTGTGAATGAGGTAAATTGTATTTGGCACTTCAATATTATTTTAAATGATAGAGTCGAAATGTATAGGGATATGTGTACGCTTATTTTGGTTTGAAGTGAATTTGAAAGGTATATTTGATTGATTTGGTCAACACATTTTACATTTCCTTAGAATATTTTTGGAGCCGACATTGGGAGATCAATTTTTTGGTTGTTGAACTATAAGATAGATGAACTAGGTTTTGAAAGTGTGTGTGAATGATCAGAGAATAATGTTTATGCATGAGAGCAGTATGCAAGGTGCAAAGTAAAGGATTTCATGAAGTTTTATTTTAGATCTAATAATATGATTAGCAAAGGGAAGGAAAATAGGGCAATCGGATATAAAGTGTATCAGATCAAGGTATGTGCTTATAAGGAGCTATAATTATGCATTAGCAAATTTTATTATACTATTTTAAATCTGTGTGGTCATTTTTGTTACCTTGTAAGTTAGTGAGCCTTCTTGTAAAGGGTTGTATCCCTAATTGTAATTGAGCAATGAGCTCTAGGTAGTGTGCCTAAATGAAAGTGCATTCCTAATGATTGTAAGACAATATTCTATAGAGTATTATCTTGTGGGTTCCATCCCCACCATGGTTTTTCCCCTTACAGGGTATCAACAATAAAAATACATGTTTTATGGTGTAATTATTATTTGTTTTATGTTCTTGCATGTTACATTTTAATTTATGTGATTAGTTGTTTATTGATTAGATTAGAATCATTTTAATTGAATTTAAGATTTGTATAACACTAATTCACCCCCCCCTCCCCTCATTGTTAGCTCCTTCCAATAATTGGTGTCATAGATCTGGTCCCTTGAAGGAAGCGTAACTTCTTAAGGGTGATCCTGGAAAGAAGGATGTTTTTAGGATTGCAAGATCAACTCTTAGTTGCATTGGATGACCTGGATCAGTCTAAATTTGAAGTTATGGAGTGGCAAAGGAATCTCAGAGAAGCTAAAATATTCATTAAGAAATTGAAATCATAGTTGAAGCAAGCCAAGGTGAAAAGAAGAGAAATTTTTGATCAACTAAAAAAAATAGTAGTGAGAGCTCAGATGATGAACAGTTGAGTCATGATTTGAAGGAAAAGACTAAATAATGTGAGAGAATTAAGAGAGAAAATGCAATCATGAAGAATGAGATGAAATAAATTTTCATGAGCATGACCAAGGAGATTGAAGATATGAAAAAAATAAAGAGAACCTAAATCTTCCTTAAGGAAATATCTGATTAATGTAATAGACCTGTTACTGATTTGCAGGGAACTAAGTATCTTGAGGAAGAATTAAGAGAGGAACTTGTGACTGCTAATGACTACAAAGAGAGGATTCATGACTAGTTCAACAAATCTTGATACATTTCTTGAAAGTCAAAGGGGCCCATATGACAAGAGTGGTATTGGATTTGAGAAAGTATAAAGTTCTATATCTACTCAAGGAAACCCTAAATTTGAGAAGAAGAAGAACAAGAAGCCATCAAAAATACAACCTAATGCTCAAAGGACTAGTGGTAAGTGATTTATCTGCAACAAGTTTGGTCATAAAGCCATGTATTGTAGGAATACGATGAGTTAGCATAATGCATATTTTTTTGGTGAATGCTTCAAGTGCAACAAACATGGTCATAAGTATAGTGAGTGTAGAAGTGTTGTGAACAACTCTTTGAACACCAAAAGGAACATTAAGTGCTATGAATAAAATGGATTTGGTTACATAGAAAAGAAGTGTGGAAAAAGAAGGAACCAGATGAGTAACAACCAAGGAAAAATAAATATCGTATGCTACAAATTAAATAGATCTATACATATCGCAAGGGATTGTAGGACTAAAAATGTGAACAAGAGAAGTTTGGTTGACATGAGCTTAAATAATCCATGAAATGATAAAGGAAAATCAAAAGTGAATGTTGAAGAGATCAGGAATCAAATAAAGAAAATATGGGTGAAAAATAATGTTGAGAACCCTTTAGATGTGTCTGCATCTAGATCTAGTGCTAAAAATTCCTTAGGGAATTGTGTTTAGGAATTTGACCTAGGGGGAGATTACATGCAAAATCTTATAAACCCCCTTATACATATTGATGCCTAAATCTGATAGGTATTGGGAAGTTTTAATTAGTTGGAACAGAGGTTTTGGATTCTTTACAAAATTTATTTGGAAAATTCACAAGGTGTGTGATCGATCTCTATGAACCAGGAAGTAAACTGGGAGTTTGAAATCATTTAGGGCCTTAAGAATTAATGATATCTAAAATCTAGGTACATGAGATAAAAAAAGGAAAATTTTGACTTTCATTTATCACTTTTCATTTGAGAGAACGAAGAAGAGAAGCTCTTCTAGTGAATTTCATCAAGACCAAAAGTATAAAGAAGATTCTTCAAGATGATTCACACAAATCCTAGCTCTATATGTAAGGATGTCTATCTCAAAAAATTTAATATTTTACCATGAATACTCCTATCATAGTTGATATTACTGAGGGGCCATGACTTAAGTTTAAGAAATTTTTGTTTAAGTCTATGGAAGTGGATCCAAAGGGTGCATATTCAAATTTGCCACATGGGTTTTTACATGTTGAGGATGTTATGGCATTTATCCATGCAAATTTGGAGGAATTTGGCATAGATAAGATAAAGGATATATACATTATGAAATTTTTTGAAAAGAATGGGAAATGGAAACCCGAGTTTAAATCCATCGAGGACAATAAATTTTCTCAATTCACAGAATTTCTACTGATTAAAGAGGGTGAATGGATATAATTCATACTGAGAAGGGTACATGAAAATTTTATGTTTCTCAGCAAGCCATTCAAGATTACAGAGGATATACAAGAAGTAATAAATTTATGGACGTTCGATGGAATACCTGCATTAAAGGTTGTGAAGAATGATACAATTCATGATGCCACTGGAGGTGTATCTAATAAAAGAGGTATAAAAATCAATGATATAATTGATCATGATGTGACTTTTTCATCCATGGTTATAGGTTATAAATTTTATTACTCTAGTAGAGAAATTTTTGTGTTCATTATTGCTATATACACAACATATCATATGCTAAAGGAGAACAAAGAGTATGACTTGTGCAAAGTATTGAGAAGAAAATTAATAGAGAATCTAACATAGATTAAAAAGGATAAAAATAACTCATTTAATTTTGGTACCTTAATCTTCTACATATATTTCTATTTCACGAATAAATTCCTTGGAGTAGGTCCCCTAGATTGGTCCGGTGATAGACCTATAGCAGTTTAGATTAGGGGAATGATGTATGGATTGGAAAACAAGATGAGAACAACTACTATCTGGGGTTACATCAAGGAATTTCAAAACATGATGCATTCTATGGACATAATTACCTAGTCTATAGTAGAGAAATAAAAATATATAATCTTCTTTATGGTAGATAAAGATCAATGTCTAATGGAATCAATAGATCCAAGAACCTCATGGGTGATTCCTATGGGATATGAGGTAGATGAAAAGATACTTTAATTATATGCTCAAGACCTTTTGAGAAAACCATTAAATCCTAGTGAGAAAATATTTGGTACATATGAAGAAAATAATCTTAAGGTGCATATTGAGTTAAAGAGACTAAAAATTGTAAGGAATGCCAAGACAAAAGTTGAAGGATTAGCTGAATATATGGGCATTCATGTGGAGAAGGTATGGGAAGAAAGAAGAATAAATAAAAAATTTGCTGAGAAGCATGAAAAAATTGTTGTAGCAGCAACAACTGAACCTTCATCTATAAAGGCAAGGCAAACAAGAAGGTCAATTTCAAAGAAACCTCAAGTTTCATCACATGTAAAAGACACAGCTAGGAAGAAGAGAGAAGAAAACAAACATGAATAATTCATCATATACGATGATGGGGAGATTGAATCAGATGATGAGGTGAAGCAATTGAAGAATTTTTGGTAGATATATGTCTAGTCATATTAGTTGAGGAAGTGAAACTAATGCTTAAGGATTCAGACAAGGAGTTTAGGAGAAAACTAAGAATGAAACAGAAAATGATTGGAAAAATAAGGTAAGTGTATGAGGAGACATAAAACATAATGACATCATCTCTTGAGAAGAGTAAATATGATGTTGTCCCTATGAATCAAGGTGTAGGCACCTTAGCCCTTGAATTTGGTTTACCCATAGTTGATGTACCTAGTGTTCCAAAAGTGGAACAAGTTGAGATAAACATTATAGATGTTCCTGAGACTATGATATAGAAAATGATAGAGTAGGATCAATTAATTGAGAAGGAAGAGGTAGAAAAGATAGAAGTGGTGACAGAGAAGGAAAAGAAAGGGAAAAGAAAAATAGGTGGAGGTTATTCAACCACTTGATTAGAGGCAATAATTAGTAGAAGAGCCCAAGGAAGTGGATGTTAGTAATGTGGTAGTAGTGAAGGCTAAGAGAGAAAAGGGAAAGGCAATAGACACTACCAAGGTAGTGAAATAATTCATGGAAAAGGACACCATTTAACTTTATCATGAATTGTCACAAGGTCCTATTAATTTTTCTATTCTCTCACCACTACAAAATATCAAACTTCTACAAGTTGATGAAGCACAAGCAAGGGAAGAAATGTTGAGAACAAGATAGAAGATATCGAGTTATTAGAGAGGGCATCCATTATAATAGAGAAGTTGATGCCATCATTTATTAATGATGTTTCAGAAATCCCCATAGATCAACTCAAAAGCTTAATTGGTGTTGTAAGTTCTCATTTTGACTCTTTTGAAAAATCAACTGACATAAAGGTTAGAAAAGAGTTCAATGAGAAGAGATTTGAGGAGTTGAAAGGTGCGATAACACATGACCAAATTATGTTGGTCACAAAAATTAATGGCATTCAAGATGCTCTAACTAAATGTGGAAATATCTACAAGTCATGTATATCAATGTCTAAATTTTTTAGAGGCATAGAGAAGCAAATAAAGCAGTGAACAGAAATTGAAGCTTATTAATCAATCTTTTGATCCATTGGGTGCTTATAAATCTGAACTAGAAGGTCAAGTGATAGCTCTACTTGACAAAAATAAAAAGGTCTAGATAGAGAAAGAAAATATTATTGGCAGAGTGGGAGAGCTTATAAGTCTTCTATTCCCCAAACTTTAGACTCTTTTTAGTTCAATTAAGGAGGCACAAGATGCCTTAGCAACATCAGCACCTATTAACTTACAAGTGGAAGAAGCAAAGGTATTTATATTTAGTGGGAACATATCCATGTTGAGAAGTCTCTAAAAGTATTGGGATAATTATTTGTAGTTACTAAAGACAATTTGTTCAGACATATTCAATATTATGTAAGTTAATCAGTTTTTGCATGTATATATAGAGAATGTATATAAATTTTGTATGTAAGTTTTAAGGGACAACGTAGGATATTTTTTGTATAAGAATCCATGCCTTTTCCATTGATGTCAAAGGAGTACAGGAGAGAAAAAAATTTGCACAAATGTATATAGGTAGCTCAAGGGAAATTATAATGATGAACAATAAGTATTACAAAGTTAGTCATTTTTCACTATGTGTTTCCATCAATGCCAAAGGGGGAGATTGTTGGAAAGAGAAATTACATAGATGCTTGGCTTTTGTCATTTATGAAACTTAAAAATAATTCCACATGTCCATTGTGGTAGGAGATAAAATCGGAAGTCAGATCAAAATTTGGTTGTATGAAAATGAAGAACACAATGTTTAGATAGTATACAGTAAGAGGTAAGGTGGAGTCTACGAGATGCATATCCTTTGGCACATATATAACGTAATAGTTTTAGATGTATATGGATTCTTATTCCATAATTTGAAGGTGCGATGATACAAGGTGTGAGAGTTATAAAGATCAGAACAATAGATTTTGTGTTTGACAGGTAGAACAACTGACATGGTAGAAAAAAATTTGAAAGGATGAAGTAAATTGTTTTTGGTACCTAAATCTTATTTAAAATTATTGAGATGACATGTATAGGGATAAGTGTATTATTATTTTGGTTTGAAGTGAATTTGAAAGGTAGATTTGACCTATTACGTCAATATGATTTACATTTCCCTAGAACATTTTTGGAGCCAACATTCAGAGATCAATTTCTTGGTTGTGGACCTATAAGATTGATGAATTAGGTTTTAAAAGTGTGTGTGAATGATAAAAGAATAGTGTTTTTGCATGAGATCACTATGCAAGGTGAAAAGTGAAGGATTTTGTTAAGTTTTTATTTAGATCTAATAAATTGATTAGTGAAGGGCAAGAAAATAGGGAAGTCAGAGATAAAGTGTATCATATCAGGGTATGTTCTTATATGGAACTATAATTAGGCATTAAAAGACGTTATTATAGAAGTTAAAAACTTTTCAATCATTGTTGTGGACTTATAAGGAAGTGAGACTTCTTGTAACGGGTTTTATCCCTAAATGTAATTGAGCAGTGATCTCTAGGTAGTGTGCCTGAATGCAAGTGCATTCCTAATCATTGTAAGACAATATTCTACAGAGTATTATCTTGTGGGTTCCATACCCACCATGTTCGTTCCCCTAATAGTGTTTCCACAATAAAAATCCATGTGTTATGGTGTGATTCTTACTTAATTTATGTTCTTTCATGTTATATTTCAACTTTTGTGATTAGTTGTTTGTGGATCAGATTAGAATCAATTTAATTGAAGTTAAGATCTCTCTCTCTCTCTCTCTCTCTCTCTCTCTCTCAACATGTTCTCTTTGTCTACCTCATCTCTCTCCCCTCTCTCCTATCTTCCTAATATCTCCTCACTTATATCATAATTGTTATTTAGGATTTGTCTTAGGATGAAATGACATTTTTAGATAAGAAAAATTCCTATGAGTTCTATAAGACTATGAACTCGGTGCATTTAACACCAATATAAACATTGCACATTTAGCTAAATGGAACCTGATCAGGTTATGACTAAACATAACCCGTATGTGTTCTATTGAGCTAAATTTTATTGCAAACAACCAAAAAACACTATTGCAACTTGTTCAAGGCCCCACAACAAGTTCTCATGGTTCTCTACAACAGTATTAGATAGTGTAAGAATTGTTTTCACATATGATTTTAAATGATTATTTTTTCTTTTTTTTTTGTTTGTTCTTGAATTTTTTTATATTGTTAAGGCTTTTTATTATAACAAAATGATGATGATAATATGAATTTTTTTTGTAAATGATTGTTTATGTTCATCATGATATTATACTTTCTTTATTATTTAAGTTATTTTTATTGTTAATACCTTTGATTATAACAAATTGACTTGGGTTTTGTAACAAATATTTACAAAGTGATATTATGTAGGAAAATCAATATTAATGATGGGAAAGAACAAGAGAGGAACAATTGAACAACGAGAGGCATCAAAGGAAAGACAAAGGGAGCGTATGAGGAGATTATGTGAAGGTGCATCATCTAATGCACCTAATGCACCTAATAAAATGATGAGCATACGAAAATTCAAATTGATGTGATGAATGCACCTAATGAAAATGATGAACATACACCAATTCAAATGCATGTGATGAATGCCCCTAATGAAAATGATGAACATACATCATTTAAAATTGATGTGATCAATTCACCTAATGAAAATGATGAACATACACCATTTCAAACTAATGTGATGAATACACCTAATGCACCTAATGAAAATGAAGAGCATGCACCAATCTTAACACCTCCTAGAATTATTCGTAGAAAACAAAAGTTTCTAATTGACATTGATGAGAATATTTTGAAGCTAATGCCTAATAAAACTTCCAAATGAACTTTTAAAAGAATTGTTATAATAATGTGCAATAACTATTTTGAAAGCTTAAATCAAACTAGAAGATGCCAATTAGTTGTTGAAATGATTAAAAATCTGAAATTTAGAGAGATAATGAAAATTTTAGGGTTATGAACATCAGAAAATAATAGTGAAAGAACCATTGTGAGAAATCTATTTGATGCATATCAAGAACTTTATTTGACATCATGTACTAAATATGATAATTCTACTTGACATATCCTCACATAAATCATAATGGGAAAGGAAATGAAAAAATATTGTTTAATAAGAAAAAAAAGAAAGTCATTAAAGATAAGTAGAACAAAATTACAAAATTCCTTAGGTATGCGGGAGAAAATTTAGGATCCTAACAATAATTCTCTTTCTGAATTCTTGAGTAGACTCCCGCATAAAGAGAAGGTTGTTTTTATGCACTAAGAACATTAATTGAAAAATTTTGGCATGAAAACACAAGGGTTTCTCCCAACCAAAGAGATGTTGTTAGAATAAAAATTGGATCTATAAATCATGAGAAACATCCAAAACACTTTTTGGATATGACTCAAACTCAATTTTATGAAAGATTCCTTCAAATCTTTCCTCAAATAAGAATTAGTCAAAGATTTTTTAAATGAAAAAACCTTTTTATGCTAAGATTAATCATGTACATATTACATGTTGTTGTAGGGTGCATATAGATTTTTTCATGCATTATGATATTAATAATCATAGATGTTGTACTTTGGGCACTAATGATGTTTTCTAGGAATGTGGTCTTCAAGCACCTCCTTAGTCACTAAGATATTTTATTTCAAGTGTACTATGCAAACAAGATGGCGGTGGTATTTATTATAAGATGATGTGTTTGAAATATTTTTTCCTACATGTGGTGGTTTTGAACATTTTCATTGATACCTACATCTAGAGAGAATACATGAAATTGGTAAGAAACTGGTTTATTTTGGAAAATACAATTCAATCACATATGGTGTTAAAGATGGAAAATAATTGAAGAGGTGTGAGTTAGTGAAAAAGGATATATGAGTACCTGAATTTATAAATATTTTTAAAGAGAAACTAGTTTTGGCCAGTAACATTTGCACTTCATCTTTACAAATATTTCTTCCCTTGTTGTGTAACCTATTGATACTGACAAAGTGAATCTTTGCATTGCTTCCATGTAATGAGAGAAAATGGTTTCCTAATTGATATATATTTAAATAATATATTGATGTAAAGTAACCTATGGTGGATTCAAAATAAGTCAAGACTCCTTACAACATGAACAAATTCTTGGGTTTATAGTTAATTTTCATGACCAATTGTTCATGGTGACAAGAGGGTATACCATAAAGGCTACATGGGCTATCTTAAAGAAACAACACACCATACAATAGAAAAATTAATCTTTGGTTTTTTGAGAATTAATGGAAACAAAAAAATCTATTCCAATACCCGGTATCAATTTTAGACAAACCCCAAGGTTACTTTCTTCACTGAGTGCCTCTAGGCCTACTAGCTCTATCTACATTGTTTTTGAACAGTAACTTTTGAACCATTGACCATGACCTAAAAGAAAATCTAATCTAGATACACATTTGGAGAATACATAAAATAATTCAAAACCAACCTATGTAAAAGCTAAGTTAATATGTTATGATGTTGCGACAAATAGAGAATGTCAAGTCACGGGGTCGCAAGGTTAGGTTGTGGTTAGCAAAGTTGCTTGCAAAGTTTTCATAACTTTCCATGTGTCTATGATCGTAAGGAGAAGGTAAAATGGCGTAGAGCCAAGTGGTCAAAGAAATTATCTTGTCCACTTGTGCTCCACACCTTAAGTACCATCCATCCATCACTGGAATTTCACTCCATAATCCTCTTCCACTTCCTTATGACTATCCTCTCACACAATCCTTCAATAGGTTCTTGATTTGAAACTAATCTCTTTCTTGTAGATTCCCCTACTCCATACTAACATGGAGAACCCTTATACCTTGGTTTAAATGAATCAACACTTGACCCAACTTACATGGACACCTCTAATTATTCCAAATTCTTTAACACACTCCAACCAACTTGAACACAAGTTAGCCAAACTTCTTTATGTAATAAAATAGAAAATACATTCCAAAACTACCACCTTGCTGCCAACTTGATAGACCCGTACACAATCACCCATAACTTTTGCAAAAAATATTATTTTTTAAATCCCTCCAATGATGATATTCTTGTAGGAATTGCTAACATGCAAATCCACAGACCCCGAATACACCTGCATGCAAGAACCTGATACAAAGTAGAAGCAGAAAGATGAATAAGAAGAACTCAGATGTTTACTCAAAATGTGAGAGCAAAAAATTATCAACTGAATTAATGAAGCCATTACAAAGTTCGACCTTATAAAGGTGAACGAAACCCTAAAAGGAAAATACTAGGTTGCACATTATTAATTAAGAGTTAATTAATAATGCACCTAAGCGACGCTTAAGCAACTAGAGTAAAATGAAATAATACTCTAACACCCCCCCTTAAGCTGAACGCAGGGAGAAAGCAGACCTAGCAAGACTAAGAAAGCAGGAAATGGGTCCCGGCAACAAGGCCTGATCAGGTACCCAGTACAAGGAAATCTCTGTAAACCGGAGACAAAGGAGAAAACCCAGTGGGAAAAACCCCTCTCCAAAAAGAGATATAAAAGCAAGCAAAGACAAAAGGTATGACTTCAAGAGACTCTCTCAAAGCCAGTAGTACAATGCGTGCTGCTAACCCCCCC
>MU224994.1:2952632-2980220 GCA_018584345.1 Thuja plicata
TCTGATAAGGACCACGAAGCTTGGAGAGTATCAAGAAGATACACTCATCATCTGACTTCATCTTTCCAGCAACCTGTAAGATAGATCGAAGAGACTTGAACTTCATCAGGAAGTCCTCAATGCAAGTAAATGAGTCAGGTGCCAAGGAGGTGAACTTTGCATCTATCTTGAGAATCCTGAACTAATCCATGGTGCCAAACAAAGTGGAGAACTTGTCCCACATATCCCTGGGTGTAGTCAGACCATCCAGGTGGAACAATAACCCATCTGAAACATTCATGGCAATGAGGCCCATTGCCTCATCCATCCTTTTCCTGTGCATAAGTGCCTCATAAGGCCTCTGAAGAACTAGCTGAACTGCATCTATGCAGGACCATAAACCTTGTGACATGAGGAGTCTGGTCATGTGTGGCTTCCATGTGTGATAGTTATGGGGTGTCAGACGGGCCAAAGAGGGGTCCGACATTGAGAGAAGAGAAGACATAAGTAGAAGGGTCTATTTCTGAAAGTAAATTACAGAAAGTAAAATGCACCCCCCCACAATGTATATATTCTATCCCCTGAGCACCACAAATGATCAATTACTGAAAGCACACAAAAAATGAGGAGAAAACCTGAGTTCCAGAAGCCGAACAGGAGCAGAAAGGAAGGTATGACTTTGACTGCAAAAAATAGCATCCAAATGGAAAATCCAGAAAAAGAGACCTACACCAATGCGTCCATCTCAGAAACACCTTTCCGACGATATAAGACACTGCGTTTTCAAGTCTGTTTGCTCAAGTTATGAGCAAAAAACCAATAGGACCCCCAAAAACCAAGTCACTGAAAAAAAACAGACACGACATTAAAATTGACGGCCGTTTGGCCATCGGCTGACTTCCGAATGACGTCAGCTGACGTCACTGTGTCGGTTGGCGGCTGTCGGGCGGCAGCCGGGCAGAGGCAGGGCGCGGGTGGCGCTTGAGCGGCTGCCTGGCGGTGGGTGGGCGCCGGAGGTGGCGGCCGAGCTGCGGCCGGGTGGCGGTCGGTTTCCGGTGCTGCGGCCGGTGGCGGCGGTCGGTTTCCGGTGCTGCGGCCGGTGGCGGCCCCTCAAAGGTGGCGCGCGGGCGGCAATAATTTTTTAACACTGTCCATGTTAAATATATATGCAAAAATCATTAAAAAAATGATTTTTTTTCAAATTTTTTTTGATGGATGCCTCGATTTTCGAGCCGTACGGCCCTAGGAGGCCAAAAAAATTTCCCTTGTGCTCACGGAGGCTAAACTAGTTGAACTTTATGTGATTTCGACTCTCCCGGGCCTTCTCAACGCAATGGCAGAGTCTGTTTTGGTTCAAACTACTCCAAAAACTAGTGCCTCCTTAGAACTCAAAAGAAAACCCTAGAGAGGCTATGACTGACTTCTTCGAATCGCGACTTCAAACATCTTCAAACCAGACAGCAGCAGGGCGGCTCTGATACCATGTAGGAATTGCTAACATGAAAATCCACAGACCCCGAATACACTTGCATGCAAGAACCTGATACAAAGTAGAAGCAGAAAGATGAATAAGAAGAACTCAGATGTTTACTCAAAATGTGAGAGCAAAAAATTATCAACTGAATTAATGAAGCAATTACAAAGTTCGACCTTATAAAGGTGAACGAAACCCTAAAAGGAAAATACTAGGTTGCACATTATTAATTAAGAGTTAATTAATAATGCACCTAAGACACGCTTAAGCAACTAGATTAAAATGAAATAATACTCTAACAATTCTCACTTAGGTTATCTCTAACATATCCCATATTAAAAAATATCCAATGGTGAACTTGGGAGATATGTTCCCCACACTGAACTACATTTTTTTGGAACTGTCATCTTCAACTTTCTTCAACATACTACTCTCTTCCACCATCCAACACACATGCCAACAAGTGCATGGCCTTCTGAAACTATTGGGGAAGGTAATATACACTCTTCTCCATCTCCCTCCAAACATGGGGTTATACAATACGTATGGCATCAAGGAAACTACATTTTCCTCCTCTCGGGTTACCCTACTGGAGGGTTTGGACAGTCTGTACCAAAACATATATAACACTTTGCCTACTCAGCCAAATGCAATGATTCCAAAGAAAAAATACTCTTAACTCACCACCCTAAAATATTAAATCTACAACTTAACAATATGATAAATTTTACATGCTTTAAAACACCAAACAATTAGACTGTTACCAAGAAAAGATAGTGAGTTACAAAAAATGCATTTTATTGATACAAAACTTAAAAATCTTCACCACCTGACTTCCCCTCCTTCATTTTTGGGATTTTACAACATTTATAGACTTTGAAAAGTCCTTAAAACTGATAAAAAACCATAACGAACCTCTCTACCTACCCCAACTAAGTTGACAACAACTTGTCAACACAACTTACATATCCTTTGCAATTGCATATTATTTGAATAACTTATAAAGGCCTTTTTAGATTCAACTCCTAATATAAGACCTCAACCACCCCTTAAAACCTTACAATGATAAATTAGGCCTTAGGTACCAATCAAAGCATGCCTATGATCCTATTACATAAAATGATTAAAGCTCTTAACAAAACATCATCAAATGACCAAATTGGTCTTATTACATTGCAAATGACCCTTCATGGTCATTATTTGTATTCAAATCTTCTAGGATCCCTGAGTGACCCTAGTGTTTCTCCTTGGCCTTGGTGCTCCTACACCAGAAAATAGGCACAATCCTAGTGCTGAGATGAAAAATAAGTAGATTTATGGACTTTTCAAATTTTCTCATGTGGCAGGAGTGGTCGTATGATAGTGAAGGCAATATTGACCAAATTTATCAATATTTTCTAGCTCTGTTATTTCATTGATTGACCTTTTTTTGTTCAAATATAGATTTCTAGAAATGGATGGCAAGGCATGGTGCCATAAATGGATAAGAACATCAGGGAAATCCTGTTAAAAGGTCATTTTGATAAAGACATGCATAGGAAGCAAAAAATATCCAGCGGATTTGAATCTTTAGAAGCATCATGGTGTTTTCAATAAGAATCATAATAGATTTTGACATGTCTCAGATTTTTTACTTCTTTATGCATGCAGTAATAGATATTGAAAGGTTATTGTCAAGGTAGATTTTATAGAAGTGGACAAGTATTTGGAGGGTATGACCTTTTCATGTCTTATTTTCCTAGATGTTAATAAAAATGGATATTGTTGAGGATAAGAAGTGTCTCTGGGTAAAAATGCAGAAAGAGTATTGGGACTAATTGCATGTGGAAGAGTATACTGTAGTTGAAGGGATATTAAAATGAAGATGGGTGGTTGAAGGGATATTAAAAAGTGAACTGCCTTGCAAACTCACAAAACATGAGAGCTTCACCCTTTTTATACCCTTTGACTCAAATATACTGGTTAGTTAGCTGGAGAAGAGAACGAGGAGATGTTGACTCCTTGGCTTTCTCTTTTTGAATTATTTTCAGAATATGTTGATTTCCTTGGATGAGCTTTGATGAGAATCTTGCATCCTCACTTCTCTTGTAGCACACCCACTTATTGTGCTATATTGGCCTAGCTCTGGTGTTTGTTTCTCTTGACAGTAACATTCTTGTTACCAACTGATTTAGTTGATGTGTACTTGAATCAATTAGGGGAGAAACATGCCCTATCCAGAAATATTTTTTAATTTTTTGCCATGAATATCAATTTTCATCTAAAAAATGCAGGATTGGAGGAGCACACTGATCAATTATGTTGGAAGTTGAGTTGTTTGTCTTCTTTTGGTATTTTGTGTCATATGGTTTAAAATTGTAACAATTCATTTGCTCTTGGGCCTGAAGCTTGTTAGCTCCCTTTTTATTATAAAAGGGGTTTTCAGGGCCTTAAAGGGTAGTTCCATTTTTTATGGTCCTGGTAGCAAGTTTTAGCTCAGAATGAGAATCATTTTAATTTATTTCCAAAGTGAAATTTTAGTGAATCTGTGTTAATTCTTATGAAGTTCTTCCTTGAGTTTGAAATTTTTATTAAATATTGTATGGAAGAGATATCAGAGGATTTTGCTGAATATAGTACTAGTTCGGATCTCTCCAATGTGTAATTTTGTCATATTTTGAATGAATAGAATCATGAGTTTTATTCATTTAGTACATTTTTATGATGTATGTAATCTTTCTTTCATGCGTTGATCCAAGGGGTCAATTAAGTGCTTTATTAGGATTGAAGATCTAACAGGGTTATCTAGGGATTGTGATAAGTAGGTTGGGCTAGGATTATTATTGAAGAATATTGTGGCCTTGAGACAAGCATTTATCTTAACCATTCACAACTTCACAACCGCCATCACCAATTGTCAATCCACCTTGCGATGCTACAATTTCCCTTTTGTATGCCATGCATCATTCTTGTACACCATCACAACTCTTCCTCCTGACTAACCCATTACCTTGCAAAGTCACAGTGAAATGACATAGGTCCTTCACATGTCCCCTGTCTATATCATCATTATTCAATCATCCTTCTAGGTGGTGCACTCTAATTTTTTAACCCTTATGCCAAGTCATCACCATATGGACACAAGTTCACAAAATATCCTTGTCTACTATCATTTGTCTATACCATGCATGAACCACTTGCCAAAAGGGGCATGCCTTTTGGCACTTCCTTTCTTTGAGTTAATGAATAAAAACAGTAACCCTTTCCATGTATGATCAATGTGGGGTATATCCTTGTGATCATTCCTTTGAATTGACAACACAGTGTATAGCAAGTGTGAAAATAACTCTCATTTCTCAATTTCATGCATGCAGAGAAAATCTCGCATTACTAAACAATATAACCATTTCCTTCTGTAATTATCTTAAATAAAAAATTGAGACCACGTGATATTTGAAACAAAGTATTTCCTGACTCAACTAGATACTTTTGTATTTAACCATATATGGAAACCTCAAATCTCTTTAAAACTTGCAAGTCCCAACACAATGGACCCACAAGATCATTTAAGATAATTTTACACACTACGCATGGAATTTATGCACAAAACTACAAACTTGATGATATTTTTCCCTAGAATTCTTGGTGGTCAAGAAATGGATTGGTTTTCCAAATTACCTCCTAATATCAAGACATTTGAGGAATTGGCTTCCAATTTTGTTACTCAATACTCCTATAACATCGAGTTTGAGGTCACTATGTTAGATTTATGCAATACCAAACAACATAATGGTGAAGAATTTCAAAATTTCTTGCAAAGATGGAGGAAATTTCTTTCTAGGTGTCCTATGATTGTATTCGAAAAAGAAAAAATGGACATATTTATCAATAACTTGATTTGGGAGAAGAAATTTCAGTTACAATTACAATGTCCTCCCAGATTTAACCAAGTTATTGAAAATGGCATCAAGATAGAAGAGGTTTTGGTAAGGAATGGAGATATCAAACTCTACAAGGATTAAAAAAATGTTTCTCTAACAATAATAACAATGACAACAAAAATAATAAAAATGGGAAACCCCAATTTTGGTTAAAGAACACCAATAAGAACCTTGTGAATGATGGAGTATTAGAAGCTAATAACATCAAGGCCAAACCTTTCAAAATGTCCATTGGATCATCTTCTAATCAAGCCACTAATCTTAATAAAACATTCAAGAATCCTTTCAAAAACAATAACAATTACAATGATCAAGGGAACAACAAACCTAAACCAAGCTTCATGTCTTGATTCACATCAAACCCAAGGAGAAAATTTACCCCATTGGGTGAGCCTCTAGAGAATGCTCTAAGGACTCTAATTTCTAATAAAATCATCACTTTAACAAATTCTAGATCCTATGAGCCTCAAGTTAAACCAAATTCATGGGATGATTCACATCATTGTGAATATCATGAAAATAATGGTCATACTACCAATAACTGTATGAAGTTGAAACATGTGATTCAAGACCTAATTGATGGTGGAATAATCAAAGTGGAAGGGCCCCAAAATAATGAAGATCACATGGCTTTCAAAACTCCTTTCTTAAACCATGAGAAAGGGGAGTCATCCAACACAAATCAAAATAATCAAAGAAGGAATAACAAGGTTAACTTTTCTCATTCTTATGACAACACGATCAATTTTGTATCCAGTTTTGAAAATGTCATCAATATTGTGGTGGTAAAAGATAAACAAGAGAAGGAATCATTGAATGTCATCACCAAAGGGTAAGATTCAATAGGAACCTTAATAAGAACATCTACCAAGACCAACATGACTTTTTTACCATCATCTTCATCAAAACAATACAATTTGGTAGATCAACTTCTCAAAACTCTAGACCAATTTTCTATTTTGGAGTTATTAAAAATATCACCATCACACAAGGAAATTCTAGAGAAATATTTGTTTGATACCACAGTTTCAACAAACTTTGATTTAGATCAGTTGAAAATCATGGTTGGTCATCTCATAGCTCCTCATTATTTTTCCTTTTCCAAACAAGATGGCATATCTCTTAATCACCCGTAGAACCTTCCATTGCATATTGAAGGCCTCATACATAAGAATCATGTGAAAAGAGTCCTAATTGATGGAGGTTCTTATTTGAGCATATGCACAGTGATCTTAATCAAAGCCTTACGATATTCAGAAAATGTTGTGGATCCTAAAAAGAAAGATAATGACCAAGGATTATGATGATGAAGAAAGATCTTCAAAAGGGATGGTTACTTTTCCTATCAGAGTGGGACTCGTTCAAAAGGAGATAGTTTTTCAATTCCTAGACCTAAAATTGACTTACAATATATTATTGGGAAGGCCTTGGATCCATGAAATGTAGGAAGTGCCTTCTACTTATCACCAATGTATAAAATTTCCATACATGGGCCACGAAATAATAATTAGTGGAGACACAAAACCCTTTCACTATTGTAATAATATCAAACCAAGGACAAACTCTTTTGTACCACATAACAGTGAAAGTCCTACTTTACAAGAATCCCAAGAAAAGAACAAGGTGGAAATTCCTAGTGTGACTTCAAGATCAAGAATTAAAAAGGAAGAGAAAGAAAATCCAAAAGGTCAAACTACTACCTCAAGTAAAAAATAAATAAGTCCTTCATATATCAAAGGAAAAGAGAAAGTAAGTCTTTTGGAAGCAAAAGAAGAAAGTCTCAATCTTTCAAAATCAATTTTTTCTATCCAAGGGTAAAATACATCAAAACCCTTTAAAAATAGAAAGGAAGGATTAACACATCATAAAAAGATGCATAACATGACGAAGAATTTTGAAAAAAAAATGTAAATTGCATCAAAGGGGGATAGGAGAATATTTCATATAATTGACATACATGCCTACTTCCCCTAAGACTCATGGAAAACTACAAAGATACAATGAAAATTTTGTAAGGCCCAACAATTATATGAATGAAGAATTAGATGATGAGATCCTGAATTTGCTTTATAAAGAGGAGGAAGAAAATTTAGACAAAAGAGTCCAACACACCAGTATTCCCACATTACCAATATGGAAAAGGATATCAAATTTTGAAAAAAAAAGGATATCAAGGAACAGGACCCATTGGAAAAAGTAAGAAAGGTTTGTTAGAGCCCATAGAAGCCTAATGGATATCAAGTAAGGAGAAATCAAGATTGGGATATTCTACATCAAGTTCTAGTCAAAACAAATCTATTTATTGTGAGAAAATAAATAAGTTAAACTATCTTAGTGATGATGATGATTCAACTAAGTGGGAATCGGAATCTCTATCAGAAGATTCATGTCATGATAAAGAGATTAAGGTTGTTCACTCTTATTCACACTAATACATTTGGGTTTAATTTTCAATAGCAATTAGTTAGAGTTCTGACCGCCACTAGTCAGACTTCTAACTAACACAGATGTCAGAAATATTTAATCAAAAATTTTGATGTATCCATGGTCATCATAATTCTAACAACCATGTCATCCAAAAAGATGAGTCTACTTTTGGAAAATAACCAAAATCAAATCAAGAAGCTTCAAGTTCTAACTCACAATGGGTAGGAGAGCCATATGTACCTTCATTCTTAGGGGAATCTAATGTTATATTTAATCTACAATATTTTTATCCAAAAATAACCCAAGAGGACTCTAGTGAGGAGGATTTTAACTCAAAATACACCACAGCCCCAAACTATATCAAAAGGGATTCTCAAATGTTCAAAGACCCTTCCCACACTCCTACAATTCAGGGCTCTGATAGAGTTCACAAAACCCACATACAAGACTAATCTTATCAATAGTCTAAAGTACCCTCAAGGCACTATCACACCACAACTTGAACCCAACACTTCAGGAATGGAACAAGGGTTCAAAATAGGCTACACACTTTGTTAAAATTATTTTGAAGATAAATCCTACACCCAACCACCTTTAGGACACCTATAAGACACCCAAGTCTACAAAGGGCTACAAGGACCAAATAAAAAATTACTTACAAGTTGTTCACCTTAAGTCTCTAACACTTTTATAGGTTCCAAACCTCCCACTCTCAACATCCTCCAAGTTAGGATCTATGCAAAATCACCCAACTCTTCAAATGTTCAATTCCTCCTATAGGCCTAAAGACCAATCACGTCTCCATTAACAAAGAGAGTGTCTTTGAAAGGATTAAATTCACCACAAAACTAATTGTTGCATGTGTACAAATATTATAAACTACCAATCCCTCAATTTAAAGTCTCCATTCCATCCCAGGGCTAAGTTGTGGCTTATTTGTAGAATTCTAGACAGTCACATAGAGATGCCTATCCAGAGGGTTTAAACTTTCCTATCACCAATGACATCCTCTAGATTCAAGACCCAAAAATTCTTACAATACATCCTTAGACATTTATTTCCACCAAGGCTCAAAATTTTCCCATGGTGGAATCTCTAGGAATGAGGAATTCTTTCTCAAAACCCTAGTTAGGGCCTGTCAGCGACTAGTCTATGATCAAAAGATAATATCTCTCATTTCCTTTCACTTAAAGACCTAAGACCACTTGCAATCTTTAGGAAATTCACCAGAATACCTTCTAGTATCAATAAATTTCTCATATGGGTCTATATATATTCGTACTATGTTGAAAATAGTGAGAATTATAGAGAAAATAGGGTATTTTTATTGATCAAAAAGTTGTCTATTTACAATAGGTGCACTCCAACCTTGGAGTAAGGTTTTTCAGCCTTTTAATACAATTTCCAAATAGTTCCAACTAAACAAATTGGTTGTGAAGTTTGGAATCCAAAAGTTGCAACAACTTTTCAAAAGTTGCATTTGCAAAATGTCAACATTGACAACTTTTAACAAATGTTGTCAACTCTTGCAAATTGTTCCTCCTAGACTCCACTAGTGATATTAGGGAAGGTATATGAAAATTTTCAACTCCTCCCTAATTATTCTAGCCTATGCTCATCCATCCTACCCTTAGTAGTCCAAAATTTGACTAAGGTAGACAACAAGGTTTATAACAACACCTAGTGTCTCGTAGTCTCACAAGTAGGACTTATTACATATTTTGGGATCCTTGATCCATTCATTCATCAAAAATTTGGTGTACCCACTGTCATGCCCTAAAGTAATGGATTTGGAGGTTCTCCTGCAACACAAAATCTATGGATCATTTAGAAGAGGTACATGTTATAGACCTAAACAATATAGTGTAACAACCCTCTTAAGAGATCATGTCCTTAAACCCTATAAACATAAATGAAGATGACCCTTTGTTTCTTCTCCACCATGAATTGATTGATTGTGATCAATTAGAATCAAATAAATTACCCATTTTCCCAAATAAACACTCTTTGGCCTTTGTACCTAAATGTGGTTGAACCCTCTTCTACCAACGAATAATATCAAGGAGAAACAAGGGGAGGTGTCTAATCTCTTAGTTGCAAAAATAGAAAAGAAAAGAATAAAGAAAAAATCAAAAGGTCTAGTGGTGAAAACCACAATGTGGTAGTGCTAAACCTAGAAAACATGAAAACAAAGGACATTTCCAAAGGTGAAAACTCAACTGTCGCACCTAAGGAAGAGATATTTGACACTGTCATAAAATTATGAAGAAAGGTCACCTATATTTATTGAGCCCACAAAAAGGTAAATATTGGCACAAAATCATAGCCTTAGGTCATAAATCTAGCAACATCATTAACATTATAAGAAAGAAAAGAATTCATTAAATTCTTCAAAAGAAAACAAGTCAATTTTGCATGGTCCTATGCTGACATGCCAGGTCTAGATCCAAAACTTATCATGCACCATTTGAATGTAAAACTAGAAGCTAAGCCAGTCAAACAAAAGCTACGAAAAATGCATCCTCACATTGCATTATTAGTCAAAAAAGAATTGGAAAAATTATTGAAAGCTGGTTTTATAAGGACTATTTCCTATGTTGACTAGATATCCAATATAGTGCTAGTTTCCAAGCCAGATAAATCAAATAGAGTATGCACAAATTTCAGAGACCTCAACTTAGCTTACCCAAAAGATGATTTTCCACTACCAAGCACCGATGCCATAGTGGATTTAATAACGGGCCATTCTATGTTCTCTCTCATGGATGGATTCAGTGGATATAATCAGATAGAAATTTCTCCTGAGGACCAAGGAAAGACATCTTTTACATGTTCTTGGGGTACATTTTGTTGGAACGTGATGCCCTTCGGTCTTAAAAATGCTAGAGAGCAAAGGATTCTTCACATTTGTCATGATATGATACACACATTCCTATAAGATTGTGTTGATGACGTATTAGAAACATATCACACAAGAAAAGAACATTTGCCAATTTTGGAGAAAAATTTTACAAGGATAGACAAATTCAAGGTGAGATTGAATCCAAAAAAGTGTGCATTTGGTGTAGAATCAGGAAAGTTACTTGGTTACATAGTATTAGAAAAAGGCATTGAAGTAGACCCGGAAAAAGTTAAAGCAATTATGGAAATGGGGGTACCAAGAAACATAAGGAAAATGAGATCAGTCCAAGGATGGCTACAATATATTAGACAATTCATTTCTCAATTAGCCAAAAAATGCCATTCATTTACTCAACTCCTTTTGAAGGACACCATCTTCAGCTAGGATGACAAATGTGAAGAATCCTTCGCTCTTTTGAAGGAATAATTAATGAATCCACCAATGCTAATGTCACCTATTCTAGGAAAGCCTCTACTCTTTTATATTTTGGCAACAAAACACTCATTAGGTGCCCTATGAGCTCAAGAAGATGAAAATGGGGAAGAAAATGCAATTTATTACATCAGCGGGACTTTGGTCAAATATGAGTTAAACTATAGTTTAATTGAAAGAGCATGCCTAGCAGTGGTTTTTTCCTCACAAAAATTATGTCATTACATGTTGGCACACAAGATCAAACTCATAACTAAAATTGATCCCTTGAAGTATCTTCTTAGCAAAACAGCCCTAATAGGAAGATTAGCAAAGTGGGTTATGGTGTTGAGTGAGTTCGACATTGAATATGTCAATAGAAAGGAAATAAAAGGTCAAGTAATTGTTGATCAACTGGAAGAAGCTCCTTTGATAGATAATCACCCAATTCAAATTGAATTTCCTAATTCAGAGATCATAAATGTTAAGGCAAAGACATGGAAACTCTACTTTGATGGATCCTATACACAGTATGGCTTGGGGACATACATTCTCTTAATCACACCTCAAGGATACACTATCCTGAAGTCACTTCTTTTTTCATGTACGAATAACATAGTTGAATATGAAGCGCTAATTATAGGCATGAAATGGCTCTAGAATGGTAATTGGAAAAATTGCAAGTGTATGGTGACTCTCAACTTGTAATCAACCAGATTAATGATGATTACCAAACAAGAGATGACAAGTTGATGCCTTATAAAAACATGATAGATGATTTGAAGAAAAAAATTATTTTAATCACATTTGAACAAATACCAAGAGAAAAACAAAGCATCTGATGTCATGGAAACATTGCCTTCCCTTTTACAAATGCCAGATCAAAGTGCACAATATGAATTCTTGGTGGAAGAGTTGGTGCAACCTGCATTTGACCTTCTCAAATCCCAAATCATTTGTCTACTAGTTGGACATGAATCCCCATGATATGGTCCCTTTTTGACTTACCTAAAAGATAATATCTTACCTGAGGACCAGTCTAGAAACCAAAAGAGAAACTTTATCTGACAAACCTCAAGATATACCCTTATAGTTGAAACACTCTATCTATAAGATATACCCTTATAGATAGAACGATTCTTAGATGTCTAGAGAGGGAGGAGTCAGAAACCACTTTACAAGATGCACATGAGGGAATTTTTTGGTCACATTCGAGTGGATTTTCTTTAGCAAATAAACTCCTAAGGATGGGGTATTATTAGCCAACCATGGGAAGATATGCTTTTCAATTTATCAAGATATGTCAAAAATGCTAATATCATAGGAATTTAATACATGTGCCAGCTTAAGAGTTACATCCATTGACCACACCTTGGCCCTTTTATCAATGGGTTTTTGACTTAATAGGGATGATATATCCACCTTCATCTAATGGACACAAATACATCATAACTGCAACTAGATACTTTACCAAATGGGTCAAAGTTGTACCCTTAACAACTGCAACTGGGAAACAAATATCTATGTTCATTTTGAACCACATTATTTGTTGATATGGTATCCCACAGGCCATACTCACTGACAATGGAAAATAGTTTAAGAGTAAAGATATTGATGAATTGTTTGAAAAATTCCAAGTCATACACCATTCTTCTGATGACATGTAACTGATTGAATGTTGGACAATGTTAAGTTGAAGATAATACAAGGCATTAAATCAGTTAATGTATTGTATTATCATTAATGTCAACCTAATATAATCTCTATGGTCATGTAAACAATGCCAAAGACTTCAGAGAATCAAAGGAACCAAGGCTATGCTATCAGTAATGCATACAAATCAAGTATTCACTAAGTGCCAAACAACACTAACAGAATGCACCCGATGGACAGAGAAAAAGAACAAAGTCATAGTGATACCCGACAAGGAAATGAACAACACTACCGACAAGCAGAGTCACAGTGTTGCCCAACGAGAAAAGCAAAGAGTAACCCAACTGAAGAAAATATAGTGTTTCCCGACAGATGGAGATCACAAAGCTAACTGGAGTCTCACCGACGGAACTGTCACTTGTCACCGACAACTAACTGCAAATGTGACTGACGGAACAAAGAGTTCAGAAAATGACAAAATATCTAGCTGGTAGAGCTAAATATAGACTTAACTGGTTGTCTACTTTGTTTTATTCAACCAGAGATAAGTGGTTGATTTAAATCTGATTTATAGAGTTGGCAGGAAGATATATAAGATACAAATCAGGAGTTATACTTTAAATCTAATTGGCTGGATTATTTTTCACGTGAAGAATCAAGAATCAAGAAACAATGAATATTATGTCTATATAAGAGACAAGCTTAATTCATTTACAAATGGGATTAAGGGGAGTGAATAGAAAGAGGATGTTGAAGAGAAACTGATGAAGAACAACTTTATGCAGTGTTGATCAAACAAGCTGAAGGAAGAGGTAAGGAATTCTACAGACACCGAAAAATAGTGAGCACAGCATCACACAGAAGAAAGTATGGAGCACAAAGGATTGAATTGATACATTGGTCAAAGAGGTAAAATACTTAAATAGATCTGAAAATCTGCAAATTCAAATTTGCAATATGAATAGGTCATAATGTTTTAGTTTAACCACTGAATCATCAAGTCTCTTAACTGAGCAGGACTTAATAGTCTTCTATATACTGAAGCACATCTCAAGGAGTGCCAAAAAGGTTGATTCGTGAAAGTAGCATTGGATATGCCTAATGCCTATTGACAGTCTAAGAGAGAGGCTGATTCAAGGATGGCAGCATTAGATGCCCAATACTAAGTGAAAACCTCTATGTATAAAATCCTCTAACAAGGTCACACCTAACAGTGTGTTTGTAACCTTTACCAGGGTTGGATCTTAACAGGGCTCACTTCGGAAGAGTGAAAACTTAGGGTACCGGTCCTAGTGGTTTTTCCCTTAACAGGGTTTCTATGTTAAAAATCTATGTGTTATGTGTGTATGATTCATTTCTTTACTATTTTGTATCTTACATAATTCATTCTGGATTGATCGGTATACTCTGCTTATTTACTGAGTTTCAGTAAATAGTTATACTGCTTATCGGTAATCAAGAAAGAATAAGGATTGACAAAGAAAATCGACGGACAGTCATTATTAGTATTTCATGGCATGCATCTTGTAAGGATATAATAATCTAAGGTTTATTGATTGGTGGTTAAAGTTTGAAGGATAAATTTTTGAGGCCACTGATTCACCCCCCCTCTCAGTTATTACAAACATCTTCTTCAATTTATTATCCTCGGGGAAATGGTCAGGTCGAGTCCTCAAACAAAAATATCCTTACAATCTTGAAGAAAACATTGGATAATTCAAGAAGAGATTGGCACATTCAATTGAATCCAACACTATGGGCTTATAGAAAAAGCATCCAAAAATCCATAGGAGAAACACCTTTCTCATTGGTTCATGGGGCTGAAGCAGTTTTTCCTTTAGAAGTGAAAATTCCCTCACTAAGAGTCTCATTACATGGTTTTATAATAGAAGAAGATTATAGAGTCACTAGGCTACAACAATTGGAATTACTTAAAGAACATCAAACCCAAGCATATTACCATCTCAATTTGTATCAAAACCGAATGTCAAGAAATTATAACAAAAATATCAAATCAAGAGAATTTCAAGTGGGAGACCTAGACCTCAGAGAAAATCCCTGAAACCAAGAAGAAAGAGAAAAAAGAAAAGGAAATTTGAAGCAAATTGGCTAGGATATTTTTTTATAACATCTTCCTATGGGATAGGAACCTACCAATTAACTAATTGTGATGGAGAGGAATTTCAAGAACCTATCAGTAGCATTCACTTAAAGAGGTATTATACCTAAGATCAGATGAAAGTGTATAGGAGGAAAAAGTATCAGACGAGGAAAGCATCAATTATTGTACAGTGAAAAGTGATCATGAAATAATCCAAAATAGTGAAAAGAGATCTTAAAATAATCAAAAAATAGTGAAAAGAGACCCAGAAGAAATCCCAAAACAGTGAAAATATATCATGAAATAATCCAAAAATAGTACAAAGTGATCCTGAAAAAATCTAAAAATAGTCAAAAGTGATCTTGAAGAAATCCAACAACAGTGAAAAGTGATCCTGAAACAATTCAAAAATAGCAGAAAGAGATCCTAGAGAAAGCAAAAACATTCAAATATGAGATCTTGAAAAAATTGTTATCTTGGTGAAAACCTGGAAAATAGGCACCTTGGTACTATAAAAAAAATTTAAAAAAATAAAAAAATAAAAAAAGAGAGAAAAGGAGAAAAAGTGCCTTGGTGAAAACCTAGCAATAGAAGCCTTGGTAGAAACAAAAGAAAAAAGAGGAAAAAAGAGTAATAAATTCAAGTGGTGAAAACGTGGTATTAGGTGTCATTTGACCCTTAAGTCGAACCTAGGATGCATTTTCCATCTGCATATTTTAACCATCCTTGTATATATCCTTGCATCCATCATTTGTACA
Organism: Thuja plicata; assembly: GCA_018584345.1. Taxonomy (NCBI): domain Eukaryota; kingdom Viridiplantae; phylum Streptophyta; class Pinopsida; order Cupressales; family Cupressaceae; genus Thuja; species Thuja plicata. Next base: position 2,968,258 of record MU224994.1, read on the forward strand.
TAGTCATAATAAAGTCTCAAAGTTTCATTTGCATGTACCAAGCTTTCGTCCTAATTTTGAGATTTGCCTAAGTTCAAAATCTGTGTTCTATTCAAATGTGCAACAATCCTAAATTAGTGACTTCATCATGACAGACCCAATTTTCACAAATCTTCGCATCAAACCAAAATAAAGACACTTAAACCCATTGATCCATATCAAATTTTAAACATACCAAATTTGATCGAGATTCAACATCACACTAGTCTGCAACATCAAATTTGATCAAGCCTTAATCAGGATTAAAAACTTGAATAAAGATCAAAATGGATGAATTTCTTCTAAAATATGGATCCACAAATAAAAGCAATGTTATTTCGGGGGTCACTTGGATTTTTGGAATCATGTATTTTCAGCGAATCAATGATGTCTTGGACTATATAAGCAATGATGGAGACATGATATTTTTTTATTTCTGAGTGTCTAATTGTAAGATTGATTCATGGAAGTATGCAAACTCGTCTAACAACATTGTCATCAATGAATCATTGTGGAAATTTTCATATGGAAGGGATCAAATATTTTTCTATTTATGCAAACGGATACCTTTGCCATATAGATCTTCCATATCTTAATGACAAAATCCACTTACAACATCGAATCCAATGAAAGCTGTATTCATACTCCCATGGTTGAACCAGTGAGAGTTGTACTGGCTTCATTTTTTAAATCTGAAAGAAGAAAGTATTCATATCAACATGGTTTGCAAAATCTAACCAGTGAGGATTGTACCAACTTCATGGTTTTGAAAATCTCAGTGATAAAAAACAAAATAGCATTATCCAGTGATAAGTGACAATCATAGTTGCATCTTGAATTTGCTTTAGATTAGACTTGCATTGGTGGTTGAGGTGATTTTCTGTAAGAAAAAAATCTTAAGGTTTTCCTTTAAAGGGGTGGAATCAATCAGGGGTTATTACATCAACATTTTCTTAAGATAGAGTATATGGACTTTCACAAAATAAACCAAAAAAAAAAAGAAAATCATTACATTGCATTTCATTAAAAGCATCATATCAGTATTCATTAAGATCATGGCATTTCATTAAGTTCGTTAAAAGCATCATATCATTATTCTTTAATATCATTGCATTTCATTAAGTTCATTAAAAGCATCATATCATTATTCTTTAAGATCATTGCATTCCATTGTATATCATTAAAAGTTCATCTAAAACATGCATTCATTAAGCATTAATCATAGCATTCATGGCATCATATAAGCATTTCATCTAGTATCACTGCATACATATAACATTGCATTCAAAATACAAAAGCATAGAGATAATCATATAGAATTGCATCATGCATATCATCAAAATTTTGAAAAGTCCAATATACAATGGTATCATAAGAAAAATCCGAATACATCACGAGTGAATTTCATCATAATCTAAAGTACATCATCATATAATGAGTATCAATTACATCACAAGGGTACATCAAAATTGTAAATCTATCAAGCTAATCAAATAAAGGAATATCTATCTCTAACCATTCGTTGTACCTATTCCTGCACCTATACCTATATCTGTACCTATGAGGCCTACCCCAGCCCATCCTAAGTTAGCACCATTTTTCCTTATTATGATTTTTAGTTGACACCTATTTTGAGACACTTGGACTATTTGAACATGTGTTATTATTTGGGGATCTGTAAGATCTCATGCTATGTTATTCAGCATTATGATTATGATGTATACAAACTTAGGTGATGCCTTATGTTAGTTAATGCAAATTATCTATATGGTTAAGTTTTAATGATGCAATATGATGGATATGAATGTTAGATAATATCAGGATGCAGATTGATCATGAGTTATGTTTATGCATATAGATTAGATGCAGATATTATTTAATTTCAATGAATCATTAATGCAAATGTGAGTGAATATGTGTTGGTTTACATTATGTATTTTCTATTTTTTATTTATTAATTAATTAGACCTACTGATGTGTGTAATGAGTATACAGGAAATTGACCATGGTGCTAAATGGGGATTCAGGAATGGACCTGTGTTAATATTGTGATGGCAAGGACTATCTATAAAAAGAGACATGGACATCATTGTATTGTGTTTTATTTGTGAAAGTATTTTGCATGATTCTATTTAATTCAATTTGGTAAATATGTAAATAAGTCATGCCTTATGTAATTATGTTGTGTCACTTGACGCATGTGTACTTAATGTGTTGGCATGGCTAGTAAATGTAACTAGTATAGGTTTAACTCTAACCCAGGGGTTACCTAGTATAGTTCCCATCCTTACCCTAAGGTTTAGGGAGATCAGATTGATTCAAGAGGGTTTAATTTCGTGGGTTAACTTTATGTGGGGTTTAGGAGGGTCAAAAAGGCCTTCTAGAAGGTAGTTAGGGTTAATTTTGACCACTCCACTTGGTACCCTAGGGGTTAGGGGTCAATTTTAGCTCATTATGAGCCTCATAACTCATTAATGACACCCCTAAAATATCCCCTTTAGAAAGTGGCGAAAATCATAGTTTGGGATATTTAGACAAAGTATCTCATCCTTCCCATGTGAGGCTTAAACTACATTTATGAGGGATAAGGCAAGTGGGAGTTGAGGAATACTTTAGTCACTTCCCCATTAATGATGAGATCAGATATTCTTAGATTAGAGCCTTTTTAAGGGGGTTTTGGAGGAAAGATAGGGTTGTTCACCCACTCTCTACCTTTAGAGACATTTTCAAAATTGGAAGAGGATTTGGAGAATGAAGAAGGCATAAAGGGGAAATCTCATCACAAACTTCATTATTTTCCTTAAGCTTGGACTTGAGGTTGGTTTCCTCTTTAGTATATTAGTTTAGAGTAGATTTACTTATGCATGTAGAAAGATTGAGGATTCCATTAGTTGAATGCATGTATATTTATTTCAACTATAGGATTTGAGAGACAAATCCATAGAACCCAAAGAACACCTGCATGCAAGAAACCTGTAACAAGAAAGAAGTAGGAAGAGGGAAAGAGAAGAACTCAGAAGTTTTGGAAGAAGTGAGAGCTAAATTGTAATTTGAATTAATGAAAAAAAGAACTATAAAGTTCAACCTATAAAGGTGAACAAAACCCTAAAACTAGAAAAGCTAGGTTGCACATTAATAATTAATATATATACTAATTATAATGCACCTAAGAGAAAGCTTAAGTAAACTAGAGTAATAAACAACTTAATTAATTAAATCAAAGTGATCTAATTAATAAGTGTAAACAGATAACTACTCTAACATCAACTTCATGGGTTTCCATGGAGGTCCTTTGTATAGTCTTGTGTTTCTTTTGTGCTATTTTTTTTTTATGGGGTTCTTCAAGGCACACTCACCCTTGGGAGGGAAGAGTAACCTTGAAGGGATGAAAGTTAGAGACTACCCATGTAGTGCAGATTCTCCCATGTGTGGAGGGATGTACATGGGTGTGTAATATCCATTATGCCCATCATGCCCAAGGGCATTTTGGGGTCATAAGGGAAATATGATGGCTTGAAGTCATGTTTCTAAATATGAGGAGGTGTTTTTTGTAAGGGAATTTTGAGCCCATGTGTGGCCTATTCCTCTTGTATGTATTTTTATTATTGGCTCTCTCTTCTTGTGGTAAGTCCTCTTTCACCCCTAAAAGTTTAGGTCTTTTGAAGGCCTTGTAAATCCTTGGGTTTTGGGTGTTTTCTTATGTTGCATGATTTAGTGTGTTTTTTGTTATGACTTCTTTGTAACCTATTATATTCCTGGATCCCCTAGCTTGGGGGTGGCATTGAAAAGGCCTAGGTTGGGAGGTGAGCCTCCATGGTCAACCCATTACCTTCTTGCAAGTGCAGATTAAGCCCTTGGAAATCTTGTGTTGGGATATCATGTTGAAAACCACCACCTGGTGGACTTGAGATCCACCCCTATGTTTGGTTTTAGTTAGACCCATTAATTGTATTGATGTAGCCCAAAACCCTCAAAATCAATTATTCAAAAATACACAACAAGAAATTCCAAAATTTGAATTCTTCATTAACTTCTCCAACTTACTCTGCCTCTACAATGAAAAAAAACTCCTACTTATTACATTTTTGAAAATTACCATATTTGGCAGATTTTTGAGAAAAAATAGATTTTTCCATTTTTGATAACTTTCAAAACTCATCCTAAGAATCTTGATTTTTCCAAAGAAAATCCCCCAACTAAAGAAAGATGAATTGCCAACTAACCCACAAAATCAGAAACACGATTTCAGATTTATTACAAAAAAACAAAACTCTAAAAATTGGAAAGAAATAGAAAAAAACAATTTTGGAGGCCAGGATGAAATTTCAAGCTCCCGAAAAATGTTGAAATGGACACCAACAGAGCTCGCTTAGTTAGAATGATTTTTTAACTCCTCCTCACGCATCTGCCTATAAAATTTTAGCCAAAACCCACATCCGAGTTAAAAGTTATGACCCTCTGAAGCTCCTGCATCATGTATATTGGAGCTTGTAGATTAGTGTAAGGAAAATTGTTACGTTGTATGTTTGAATGCAAGCAAGTTGTAAAGTTGAAATATTGTATGAGATTTAGTTATTAAGTAAATGAAAACAAAAACTTCACCTTCTTGCAATATTATTCATTATAAAATTTCATGGGCATGTTGTGGAACCTATAGCAATAGCATTTTATTTGCATGAGAAAATCACATAACTTATCCTTTAAAACATATTTCTAGATAGATATAATATAATTTCTAAATCAACATATAGAGAAATAAATAAGATTATTTTCTTTCAAAGTTGAATTTATTTAGTTGCTTAAAATAGCCATAGGCTTACTATAATAGAGGAGACTAATTCTTTTTATTCCCCTTTGTCCTAAATATTTATGTGCCTAAATGCAAGCATTTAAAGTATTATACTCTTTTATGCATATTTGAATAAATATATATAGTATAGGGGTTAGGACTAATTATTACCTATTCATAAATGAGAATAGCAATTAAAACATTTATAATTTGTACTATGTATATATTTAAATATTATATAAAAGAAAAGAAATGGGAGTTTAAATATTTCTTTTAGAATCTTTGGACCAATAGTTGTGTGTGTGTGTGTGTGTGTGTTTATAAATAAATGTTATTGTATTTGTCGTAGGTAATACACTATTGCATTCACTTGTGCACAATTAGTTAATTAGTTTTGCACCAATCAACCAATCATAAGTCACTATTTTTTACTCTTTCAAATATTTCTAAAGTTTAGATACTTATTTATTCATTTTTTATATTCTACAAATTATTTTTGTCAAATATGATTGGTTGAATTGGTTTGGTGTTATAGGAGCCCTTTTTCGGACAGTTTCGATTATTTTTTTGTTGGTTTTATTTTAACCATAGTTTTTAATTATTCATACATCATTTAATTTATTTTGAAATTGTTCTTTTAATTTACAATACAGTTTATTTTTATGAGATCCTATATTTCATATTTTATTACTATAAACAATTCATTACAAAATTTAACTTCAATATATTTGAACAATATTATAATATATAACTATTATATAATCTAAAATATTTACTATATTATATTTTCAATATATCTATTATAAATAATTATTACAATTTCTAATATATAATATATATTATTTTATTTATCATATATAATATAAAATAATTTATCATATATGAAATATCAATTATAACTATATGAATGAAACTATAATATATACAAATATTAATTTTAAGATTTTATACAATGTTTCTTACTTAATTTTTTGATGAATAGAGGCCTTTACTATTAATATCTATAACAGAGTACAATATTCATAAAGAAAGCCCGAGGGATAAAAAATCACCCCGCAAAGTCACTCGGCATCAAGCCGGAACAAAACAACTATTCATAAAAAAAAAACATTATAAGCAAAGCCCTCAAGCTGCGAGAGCGGTAGTAGAAGAGGGCGGAGGATCTTTATCTGGCAGATTGCCCCACACATTGGGTCCAGGGGTCTGGTTGCAAGGGCCAGGTGGGGGATCTTATCAGAAGGGGCGGGAGGCCACACAGGAATAGTGGTCGAAGGCCGAGCAGCAGTAGAGGCAAGCACAGCAGGCCATCCAGAAGCTGAGGCCCTCCTACTAGGAGGAGAGGCAGAGCGGTGATGCCAAGAGTGTGGTGTTCTGGAATGCCTCGTAGAGGTACTCCTACTATGACGCTGACCCCGGGGTGGCATGTGATCAGCAGAGAGAGAATCTGGAGGCACCCTGGCAATAGTACACTAGGCATTACCCCAATGTTGCAGCAACTCCTGCAAGTGGGCAACATTGAGGGCCACCTTATCAGCTTGAACTTGAATCTATATCATGACATTATTACATAGACATGCCTTAGCATAGAGAGAAACATTGATATCCAAAAAGTTGTGAGAAAAAATAACAGCATTGCGGTCTTTCCATAAGGAAAACAAAATCTCCATTTTAAAAGCATACCAAAACTGGGTGAACTGGGAAGGCATTCTGGGAGAGTCACCAAGAAAATCCATGTGCCAAGAGAAAGGCTTAGGTCAAAAAGGCACAAAAAAACTGTGAATCTAATTCCAGTAATTATGGGCCCGACCAAAGAACCAGAAAATATGCATAATGGTTTTAGAATGCCCACAAAAAGGGCATTTAGGATCAGGCACACCTAAGTGCTAAAGTTGAGCTCCTAAGCGTAACCCTTGGTAGAGCAGACACCAAGCAAAGTGAGAAATTTGTGGTTTAGTGATAGCATCCCAAATAGTGTGGAAACACCAGCTCCAAGTGCTCTGTGAGGAAGAGAGATGCCAATGATGATTGAGAGACTCAACCATCGGCAAATGAGGCACGAACCACGAGTATCCAAGTTTGGGCTTATAGCTGGTAAATGGTGTATCTGGGTACCATTTCCAATCTTTCCACCAAGGTTTAACTGACTGGATGCCAAGTTTGTGCAGGAGGTGCGGCGGAATAGCAGAGACAAGCAAATGAAAAGTCTAACGATCTAGGCGAGTGAGCCAGGACTGAACCTGAAAATCATCCCAAGAGAGGAGACTCATGGTGGCTCTAGAAAACAAATCCTTGGGCATTTGGATGCCTCATTTGTGAAAATGGAGAGCTCTAATCCCCTAAATTTTGGCCAAAGGAAACCCTTGCTGGGCAAAGAGCGGGGACCACCAAATATTCTGTTGATTGAATGAAAGCCCATCACAAAATCCATTACTGACCTAGTGAAGCCAGGGTTTAACTACCTCCTAGGCATGCCAAATACTTTTGGAAAAAATTTTACCTTGGATTTGAACAGGATGTTTCATAACCAAGAGGGTTTGAAAGCCAATTCATTTCCAAGCCAGCTTGTGTAATGGGTACCCAGAAGAAATATAGTGGTGAAGTAAAACTTTCCAGGCCTCATCGCCAGTGAGGCAACACACAATCCAATTTGCATAAAGGGCTAGGCCCTTCTTCTGGGTATCAAGTAAGCCAAGCCCACCAGAGGCCTTGGGGAGACAACAAAACTCCCAAGCAACTCTGTGAAAGCCATGGTGATCTGCACCAGAGGCCCAAAGAAAATCCCTCAATAATTTCTCAAGCTTCTTGTACGAGGCCTTGGAAGGAGCCCAATAGGAGGAATAGTAAACATGAGTAGAGCCAAGACCTTAGAGAAGATCTGAAATTTACTAGCAAGTGAGAGCGGCTTGGTAATCCAATAGGTAAGCTTCTTTTCAATTTTAGCTAACACAACATTCCATAAATCAGTAGAAGTAGATTGAAAAGCAAAGGGTATACCAAGAAACTGAAATATTCCCCCATGTTGGATCCTGGACCAACCAAACTAGGAAAACCAGGGTAGATCAGGATGGGATGACTGTGTGTAGCAGAAGTTTTTATGCCATTGAATGGAAGAGCCTGAAGCCAAATAGAAAGTGTCTAAACACTAAAAGGCTGCCTTGATATTCTCTTCATCCTCAGCAAGAGTGAGAAAGGAATCATCAGCAAAATGGCCATTAACCAACTGCTGAGTGGAGTTGGGTAAAGAAATCCCACGAACATGGCCTAGAGAAATAGAATGAGCTAATAAATAGCCAAATCCTTCGGCTGCAAGAACACATAAGGAAGGACCAAGAGGACATCCTTGCTGAATGGATCTGAAAATCCCAAAGGTGGAAGACTGTCTGCCATTAATGGTGATGCAAGAGGAGGCATCTTGAAAAAGCATCTACACAGATTGAAGAAATCTAGGGCCAAAACCCAAAGCATGAAGCATAGCAAGAATAAAGGGCCATTCAATACGATCATAAGCTTTAGCAAAATCAATTTTGAGAAAAAGATCTTTTTGTTGAGACTTTTGTGCCCATTCCATACCTTCCCAAATGGCTATGATATTATCAAGAATATATCTTGATTGAATAAAGCCAATTTTCTCTGGCCTAACAATTTGAGGGAGGATGTGGTGAATCTTAAGAGCCAGAGCCTTAGCATTGATCTTGTAAGAGACATTAAGCAAGGTAATAGGCCGCCAATTGCAAATATCCTCAGGATCCCCAGCTTTGGGGATAAACTTGATGTTTCCTTTATTGATAATATCACCAAGAGATTGGGAGTGATAAGCTTCAAGGTAAACCTAATGAAGATCGGGACCAATGGCATCCCAGAGAGTTTTATAAAACTCACAGGGAAACCCATCACAACCTTGAGCTTTATCGTCATCCATGGCAAAGATAGCTTCCCAGAGATCTTGAAGGGTAAGAAGCTAATCACAGAAAGAACATTGGGATGGTGAAACACATTGAGGTACCACAACCATGCAATCTGCATGAGCTTGGTTGCTGGCAGGCGAAGATCCTTGAGTGGCAAAAACCTATTCATAATGACAAACAAAGGCTTGCAATATATCAGGAAGCTTTGTGAGGAGAGACTGCCCCTCTTTGATCCTAGTTATATCTACATTGGTTTGTCATGCACGGAGACTGGTAAAAAATTATTTAGAGGCCTGATCTCTGACTTTTAAGTAGTGTAGCCGAGCCTTGATCTGAGCACCTCTGGCAGCATAGTTGTCTACAAATTATTTCTGCTGACGCAACTGAGCAAGTTGAACTTGCAAAGTCTGATTGAAAGGATTAAGGTCTAAGGCCTCTGTGGAAACACAGAGAGCTTTAGTGTTAGCCTCATAGGATCGACGGTAGTAAATGGAAAGCTGTTGACCATAAATGCACATAAAGTGAGTCGTACGACGGATGGCATCATTCCACCATTGAATCCATCCAGACAAATGTAGAGTTCTAGGCTCAAGGTTCCAAACCCAATGAATGTGGGCCACCATGGAAGCATGATTGAGAAGGGAATTATTAAAGAAGAATTGAGTGGTGGGAGGACGTGCCTTAGCTATCTTCCATTCAATAATGAATTGAATGGGGAAGTGATCTGACAAGGTCACATCAACAAGAGGAGTAACTGGCAAGGCTTGTTTTTCAGAAAAAGAGAAAAAAGATTATGCAGTAATCATAGCACGATCAAGCCATTTTTGAATTCTGTCAGAGGAGGCTCTAAAATTAGACCATGTGTGCCAAACACCATCAGTTTGGCGGCGGCCAAGATTGGGATCAAAAAGGCCCTATTTATTAGGCTTGTAATACCAGGCTTCCCGTTCACCAGCTGTCCACCGGAATGGCAGAATGCCATCCTTGTGAGAAGCCACTTCAACCATATTGAAGTTTCCACAGAAGAGCCAAGTTGTGGGTGGCAGAGAATCTGCAAGCCAACGCCACAGGTGAGATATCTCAATAGCATCATTGGGAGCATAAACACTAACTATACCAAAAGAATGATTCTCAATAATGAAAGTGGCCCAAATAGATCGTTGCATGGGATCTGAACCATGACTGATTAAAAAAGAATGCCAACTAGGAGAAAGGAGAGTAACAACTCCACCTCAACCAGCCTCATGCTGAGAACAAAGAGAAAGGCTCTTAGGCCAAATAATTTTGCATGCCGCATCAAGCATAAAACCAAAAATTTTAACTTCCTAGAGGCATAAAACATCCAGACTACTAACATGACGATGAACATCTCTGAAAAAGTACTTTCAGGGTAGGTCTGTCAAACCCCTGACATTCTATGAGATGTACTTCATGAGAAAATAGTGTCGGCCATACCATCATCATCCCCAAGGGATGCAAAACTATTAGACAAATAAGTGAAATTGTTCCCAGGAAGTTCCATGGAGACATTTCAGCACTTTTATGCCATACCATCATGTGCAACCTCAGCATGCCCGTCAAGGCTACGAGAGCGGTGGAAGCTGGAAGGATTGGAAATCACAGAGGCTACATGAGGTGTGCGAACCCAAGGAGGGTTAGTATCCGAATGTAAAATATCTTTCCCCTGCTAGACAGGGTTTGAAATGGGAGCATTCTCAGCATGAGAAGCAACCTGAGCCTCCACAATAGGAGGTGGTGGTTGTGAAGAAGAAGCCGAAGAAATAGGTTTAGCGTGTTTGTTCTTGTGGCCAACCGTTACCCAATCATCTTTTTTTTTATCTTATTTTTTACCAGCTTCAACGGGCCACAAACCAGAATCCTTAGGAGGAGGTTTAGGCCAAGGAACTGGCAAAGGGCAATCCTTAATCTTATGCTCTGCAGATTGACAATGGTAGCAAGTGTTGGGAAGGTTGAGGTAGAGCACCTTCTGAGAGCAGATGGTGTTGCCAACTTGAATCTCAACAGATTCTTTAAGATCTTGAGAGAGGTCAACTTCAATGCAGAGCCTCTTTTGAGGCCATGGGTTAAAAAAATGGTCATGCTCACTACAGATAACCCTACCTAGATTTTGTGCAATGGCATGCATGAAAGGCCAATAGGGTAGAGGAAGACCAGGAAATTCAACCCAAACAGGGACTTTGAGATTCTTGTCATCAGAGACCGAAAAGTCTCGAGACCAGTGCTGAAAAACTAAAAGGGAAGCCCTAATATTCCAGGGTCCCTCGGAAAATATAACATCCACATGAGTGGGATTGGAAAAGTGAAACAAAAAAAACCCTTGGTGAGACTTTGAATTCCATCTAGGCATATTCCATGAGGAGTCCAGGCTTTCGCCACCCAATCTTTAATCATATTTTTCAGGTGGGTTGCGACCCAAAAAGTAACCAATAAGGGTATGCGTTTCAAGCCAAGAAAAGGCATCATCAAACTCATCAATGGGCAAAATAATATCAGGCTGAGACATAACCCATGAAACACCTTGGGAACAAACTTGAGAGGTCTCTTTCTTAGAGGCGCCATTGTTATCCATCACCAGAATAGCACCAACATCAACTACTAGGCTAGTGGCGGTCGGGGCCATAAATACTAAGGCAAATCCTATAGTAAATGCGGTCTGAAAGGACATGAGGGCTCAGAATAGCAGTGCGACTCTAAACCCTAGCAAAGAAAAAAAAAATTGGAAGCATTCCTTCATATTTAATTTTTAATCTATAATAATTTGATTTTTATTAAATAACTATTAATTATAATATACTTATTATTTATAATAAAATTAGAACTAAATTTATATATATAATTATAATTATAACTGATTACGGCAAATACACATCACTACGTGGCACTTGTTGTACTTGTCGTAGGCAATATTATTGCATTCACTTTCTGGCTTCGCAAATTTGTTTTTTTCTGAGAGTTTCTAACCATAGTTTTGTAATGTATAATTCATATATCATTTAATTTATTTTGAAATTGGTCTTTTAATTTATCATATAGTATATTTTTATGAGATACTATATTTTATATTTTATTACTATAAATATGTTATTATATTTTATTATTTACAAAATTTAATTATAATATATTTGAACAATATTATAATATATAACTATTATATATTCTAAAATATTTATTATATTATATTTTATATATATATATATATATGCTATAAATAATTATTACAATTTTTAATA
>MU224995.1:3496-20949 GCA_018584345.1 Thuja plicata
ATCATTCACAGCTCTTTAAACAGAAAGGGAAAATGATTTGAATAATTGATTGATGAAGAAACTACAAGACAAACCAGAGACCAGTGCCTTATCTATTGGGCAACAGAGTCAAACAGATGTGCAATCCTAGAAAACTTCTCACTCCAAACTCAAAAATCTGAATGAAATGCCTTGCAAACCATTCTTTTCATTTCAATTCCTGGACATCATATTCATATGCAGACTTAGAATTGTCAGAATTCGAAAACAAGACTTACTCTCCTCGAGAGAAACTCAGATTCAAACCCACAGATACCTTGTAACTAGTATATTAACGTGCCTTACAAGTTAATACACAAGAATCAAAACAGACATACAAAGACATCAGACAAGTTTCTGAACAGGGATTTCCTTTGTTTTTCATTAAAAATCATCTGAAAACTGTACATTGCAAGACCATGAACACAAAAATTAAGACTCAAAAGCCTGGAAACTACCTAGCAGCATAAATTTCAACAACAACCCCTTCCCAGTAGTCTTGGAATCCTTTTATAGCACAAGGATGCAATAAGCTACCGACATACTGGGAAGGATTATGATGACACAACCACTTGCAACCACTTTGCAACCGAACATAGGTGGCAGCTAATTTACAAGGTTTGTCTTTTGTGGCTTAACCATATTCATCCTTTAAGCTTCGCCTCCCATCTGTTCACTTCTTTGACGGTGGGCCAATCACAAGGCAACAGCTTCCACCCACCTGGCATCCATGGCAGTTCTGGCCTTCAGACATGAATTTTTCCATGTCTGTTTCGACTTTGCAAAATTTTGTGCTCTATTTTCTGTTTCTTCTTTGGTGTCTCTTTAGCTGAAGCAGGGTAATTTGAACAGGAGACCCTTTAGATTGTGCATCGTCAGCACTAAAAATAGCCAACACACTGCATTTTATTCATTTTTTGAAAGACCCTTGCAAGTGAGCGACGCACCCCTGCTATTCAACTGGTCGCATACTCGCCATCCATCCTCGCTCCACTTTTTACCTTCTACGAGTGAGCGATGACCTAAGTCTTGAGCCTCATCTTATGTTTGTCACATACTTGCGTCACTTTTTTACTTTTCTTTTGGATTCATGCGAGTGAGCGATGCTTTCCTTTTTTAACTCGTCACACGCTCGCGAGCTAACATTTCATTTTTCCTGAGTCCTGGTGACTGAGCGAAAATGCATCTTTTCTTTCATCTATTCCATCATCGCATACTCGCTGGCTGTTTAAACTGCACTTTTTGATTTGGGCGACTGAGCGACATTCGTTCCTTTACTGCACACTTTGTCTGGTCGCATACTCGTGCCACTTAATTTTTAGTTTTCATCTTATGCGCGAGTGAGCGATGGCATCTGTTCTTTCCTCAGTCACCTACTCGCGAGCTCAAAAATCCTATTCTGTCACTGACTGCGAGTGCGCGATGGTGCCTTTTCTTTCTCTAGTCACAAACTCGCGGGCTTGAGAACTTCACTTCATTACTAAATGCGAGTGCGCGACTGCTTCATTTTTTCCTTAGTTGCCCACTCGCGTGCTCTTTTCCTTTCATCTTCATTGACTGGGGACTGAGCGATGTCTTTCTTCTTTTGGCTCGTCGCATACTCACGAGTTGATTTCTGATCGCCTCAAAGCATCAGCGAGTGAGCGAGGCATCTGAATGATCTCCTTTATCGCTCGGTCGCAGACTATTATGAATGTTGAAAATGACCTATGCGACTGAGCGATGGCATCTTCATATTTGTATTTCATGTCTTCGTCGCGCACTCGCACTGCAAAAAACAACTGAGTTAGAACCTAAGCGAGTGGGCGACCTCTAGGACATAACCTCGTCGCGCACTCGCGCAACTTATGACATTAACATAAAACAGTGAGCGGGTACGTGACTGCTTTATTTTAAACATGACTCGCTCAGTCGTGGAGCATGAGATAAACAGAATAACTTAACAGCGACTACGTGACTGACATTCTTTTAACTCATCACTGACTCGCTGACTTGAAACTTAACTTCCATAAGACATCACGACTGCGCGATTCCCTTTAAAAACACTGAACCCGCTCACTCGCGCAACTTAAAGACATGACATAAACTCATCACGATTGCGCGATTCTCTTTCTCGGACAGCTCGTCGCCCACTCACGCAACTTAAAGACACTTCAAAAAGACCGACGCGACAGAGCGAGCAAACATAAAGCATGACTTAAAAAGGGTTTTGACTTCTTTTACGAGGCAAAACATAGAATTTTAAATCAAGAAAGCCCAGGAAAAACAAAAGACCAAGAAATTCAAATTTTACCAATGCAGTGCTAACAGTGCCAATTTTGGGGTATTACATTTTGCCCCCCTTTGAATTGATGTGCGAGCAGCGCGTTGATTCAAAGAATAGTCTAATGTGATAGATGAAGATTTCAAGAGTCTAGGTTAGGTTGCCAAGACACCGATCAGATCGAGAAGCAGAACCATCTTCAGAACAAAGCATGATTCTCTGAAGTCTAAGTTAGATTGCGAAGACAACGGTCCAAATACCAATTGAGAGAAAATTGGAATCAGGGTTAGATTGCCCCAATGTCCACTAATAGTTGATGAAGATTTAGGACTATCTCCAGAATCAGGGTTAGATTTCCGCAATACGAAGGTTAGCCCTCCGAGATCTGGGTTAGGTTTCCCAGATAACGGTCAAAAAGAGCTTTTGAGAGCCGTCTTTAGAACAAAGCATGAATTTTAGGAATTAGGGTTAGATTGCCCCAATACCCAATGGGATTTCAAGAATCATCTCTAGAACGAAGCTTGATCCTTGAGGATCCAAGTTAGATTGCTCAGATACCTAGAAAGATAGATGACAAGATGCTAAGATGTGAGGCATCAAGATGCCCCTAGAGATTCGAGATCATGGAATATCCAATTTTAATGATAAGGTACAAAATATTGAATATGACCCAAGTGATGAGAAGCCCCTAGCAATGGGGTTTTTGATTCAGATCAGACTGATTCAAGAATGATGCGAAAAGATTCAATGATGTAATCATCCTGCCCCCTCGGGAGCAAAATCAAAAGATGACACATTAGAAAGATGATCGACAGCAAAAGATTGTAGATAGAAGTAAGATCGAAGATATAGAGGAATTCAAAGATAGATCAAGAGAAGGAAGAATCGATTTAGAGCGACCGGGAGGTCCTGTTGACTAGGTTTGACCATAGTTGACCAAGTTTGACCAGAATTGGCTAGAGTTGAATTTTGATGAAAAGATTACAGAAGCTGATAAAATGATGATGAGAGATGATTCTAGCAAGAAAGCGACGTCAGAAAGTCGACTGCACAAGCGTCGGAGCATGTCTGTCCCAAAATTTTAAAACACAATTTTGAGTTACTTAGGAGTGTTAGATTTTGATTTTGATCACAAAAATGGATTCAGAATGGTCGATTTAGCCAAGGGTGCAATTTTCACAGAAAATGGAGCACTTTTGAAACTTAGGTCAAAAGCTATATAAGGCCCGGAGGGGTCATTTTCAAATCATTATTCACTTTTGACTTTAGAGATAGTGAGGGCTAAGGATGATATTGATAGCATTCCCATGCATACACATCATTTCGAGCGCTCCCGATGACACACCTGGGCACCAGAGTATGACGCACCTGTAAGTAATCAAAAAACCATTTTGCATTTCAAATGTTTATCAATTTTTAGATCTTTTTAGCATGCTTTTAAAGCCCTTTAGGTCCAATTAAGTCAAGACTCACGCGAGGAAATAGTTTCCTCACGCTAGCCAAGGTCACCCCTCGTGTGAGAAAATGGTTTCCTCGCGCAAGTTAGGGTTTCCTCACACGGGGTCCCTCCATGAGTGTGCGCAAGGTGCACCACGATGCTGCATGAGATTTCATCGCTAGTGATGATATCTCGCATGAAGAGAGATCCTGTCTCACACAAAATAGAAGTCTCACGCGGGAAAAGAGTTTCCTCACATGGGGACTACTTGCAGTCCAGAAAGTCATCGTCTAGTATGTCGTAGAATCAGCCAATTAGAAAGCCTTAGAACTGTGTTTAGGATAGATCTATAGCTTCACTTGTTGTTATTGCTTTGAAAAAAAATCAGCATGTTGAGATACTAATCAAATGTCGGTGTTTTCTTTGCAGGTTGACTTCCCCGATATTGCATTCCAGTCTCACCATCCTGTCATAGGTGAGCTTATGCAGAGACTGACTGATGCTAAGAGTGCCCATATCGACGGGCTAGGACTATCATATCTATGTGATGTACCTGAGATTCGGGTAAATCACGGTCTATTGTGTGCACTTGTCGAGCGTTTCCATTTGGAGATGAGCACTTTCCATTTGTCGCAGGGGGAGATGACAGTTACCCCTAAGGACATATATAGGATCTTGAGAGTACCATTCCATGGGGCTCGCGTGGAGTACGATACCAAGCCAAGGGTAGGCACATATGCATTGAGAGCGATCTTCCAGGATGATCTGGTGATGGGTCGATCCATCTCTTGGGATGATCTGACAAGCAGGTACGGTGCAGAGCACACATTGGCAGTCATCTTGGCGATGTTCTTGAGTTTCCACCTGGTGCCAAATCGGGGTCAGCATGGATTCGAGTGCGGATGGGGACTCATGTTGTAGCAAATGTTAGCCAGGCCAGCAGTGAGGTTTGGATGGGGTGAGTGCATGCTCGCACAGATGTACCACAAGATGCACGAGATCATGTATCAGAGTGCACGGACCATGGCTGCAGGAGTGGTGGTTCTACAGATCTGGGCCTGGGAGCACCTTCCCGTATGTTGGCCGATTTTCCATGATACTCAACAGCCCTTAGAGCCATATATTTAAAGGTATGCAGGTTTGATGACTCAGCCAACATTGAGTAAGACAGATCAATGGCTGACACAGCTGGACAATATGGCAGCGGTTATATGGAGGCCATGGATAGCTACAGAGGTTTGGGATGATGCACAACATGAGCTGTCACATATGTTCTACTCATGTCCTTTGATTGGGTGCACCATCAGCATCATTGAACGCTTCCTGCTGACACGAGTCCTACAGCAGTTTGGGAGACCACAGGACGTCTCCCAGGAGTACTGCACATATGCCCGATTCATCGATGAGACAAAGAAGGGCTGGCAGCGGAAGCTATACCAGGGCAGGTGTATGATAGATGCACGGATACCACTAGCTAGGTGGGACTATTTAGCAGGGGTGACGAATGCAAAGATGACACATGCATATAGAGATCACATCTTGGCTCACCCATTCCCGAGATTCACAGATCCTATTGGCATGGGCCAACAGGTACAGCAGGTAGTATAGCTGCTGCTGCAGTAGTAGGTACCACAGCCACCACCGCAGTAGCCACAACAACCACATCGGCCAGCATAGCCACCACCATAGCAGGTATCACCATAGCAGAGAGTACTATGGCCAAGGACCTGGCAGATTCCCCTTCCTCCTAGACATATGGGAGCATACGCAGGTGCAGGGAGTAGTGGAACTTAGGATAGGTCCACTAGGCAGAGGACATGTGATAGCTCTGTGCAGGGGGAGGATACTAATATGGCCAATCCACAGGTAGGAGGATAGATGGTACAAGTATAGGAGGCTCTTAGGAAGAGCCATTAGGAGAGTGAGGCAGGTATAGAGGGAGCGGGATGACTACCATACAGAGGTGACCATCCAGGAGAGCCGGGTGGCTGAGCGGGATCGAGAGATCTAGGGACTACATGAGGCACTGGCCAGAGCATAGGCAGAGGTGAGATATGAGGTTGCTCAGTCAACCTATTATTATGTTGCATATATGATCATAGTTCCCAAGGCAGCAGACCAGGTTTCACCATTTTCAAAGTATGTTGGGGCACGGGCCACTCCACAGGGACCACCTTCGCAGTAACCACCATAGGCACCTCCTCAGCAGCAGGCCATGCCACCTCCTCCACCTCCTCTAGGTGGGAGTGGCTAGATGAGACATTTGATACATATTGTACCACCATTTTGATATACTGTGCTCGATTAGCACCATTGTACACTTGATCGATTGATATATATGAGCTTGATTTTGGCATCATTATACTTGTTTATATATTGCTTTAAACTTGCATGTTTTGTGAGATGTTTCCTATATGATTAGATGTATAGATTAGAAATGTATGCCATGAATATGCAAATGCACAAATTTTATTGATGTATGAATGAATGTAATGCAATGATAGATGTTAGATGGATAAATGCTATGTATGATTTGATTTATGCTTATAATGGATGCACGTGTTTATGGATATGTAAATGCAAATGAATGTATGGAAATGCACTTTTGTGAAAATGGATGTAATGCAATGAATGCAATGGTACTATTCATCTCATGCAGGATATTGCAATATACAACAGGCACTAACCAAAAGAATATGAATAAAGATCGAGAGTAGGGACCAGACACTTGTGCAGTCAAGAGGAATCAAGGACAAACGATGAGAACCTTTGAAGAATGAGAAGACAATGAAGAGAGCACCAAAATTATTGCTATGCAAGCTTAAAATGTGAATGCAAGCCTAAGCTAAATGCAACCCTAGGACTTGGTTGTTGGACTCATCGCATAATTATGATCATCGAGTTTTGGAACATCGGAATCGATACAATCCTTATTGGCGCCAATGCAACCATAAGAATATTCATATGACTTTCATCAGATAAAATGTAGGAAACGAACGTAAGCACCTGGGCATAAAAGCCAAGATGACCTTAACATTGTTTCTAGTTTGATATAGTAAGAGTACACAAGTAAACAAACAGAGCAATAACAATCAAAGAGGTATTTCCAACCTCCCCTTGGCGTACAAATAAACAAGATCGAGGGATGTGGGGCTTTCCCACCTTAATGCAGAAGCTCTTATCACATACACCCTATTTATTTGATGCTATCGGATAATCAAAACCACACCTACAAGTAGTAGACAATGAAAATATCAATGAAATTCATGAGAACAGACATCATACAAAGAAGAATTCAATCATAGCTCAGTATGTTTCAAATTTTATGAATGTGCATGTGTTTTAGGGGTGTTGAAAAACATCGTTGTGCTTGTGAGTGTGATGTGTTTGATTGCTATCGAGAGATGTTTATGTTGCGATGTCCAATGTGTCCAAAGATAGTGTTGAAAAACATTGTTTGATTGGGGTGTTGAGAAACACAAGTTTGTACCAGTAGATAGTTGTCCTTTAGAACTGACAAGATTACTAACTCGAGTGTAAACCGAAGATGCGATCAAAGTGGGGAGCCATGCCCCCAAGTAATAAATGTTGATGACTGACTTGACTCATATAGAGAGGACGAATCTGAGTGGATTGCCCCCAAGCTATGATGTTGGGGTCGTGTCAAGTTAGGTGGGATATTGAAAAGACCCAAAGTGTCA
The DNA here is from genome assembly GCA_018584345.1 of Thuja plicata. Classification (NCBI taxonomy): domain Eukaryota; kingdom Viridiplantae; phylum Streptophyta; class Pinopsida; order Cupressales; family Cupressaceae; genus Thuja; species Thuja plicata. The sequence continues at coordinate 10,917 of MU224995.1, forward strand.
CGAAAGTGACTGAAAGTTATGTACAGACTAAAGCAAAGCATGCGAAGACTGAATATCAATAGATAGAGCGTTTGGGTATAACTCCAACTATAACAGATTGATGTCAAATATGTAGATAGTGAGTTGATGTGAGAAATATCCATAGTACAGTGACAGTAGGCAGACGCAGTGAGAGTCATTGGTGACTGACGCGAGAAATATTCTCAAGTATAAAGATCAGCGTGAGATCTAGGCATCAGCAAGAAGACTCAGTGAGAACCACTGGTGATTGATGCAAAGAGGAGAGAGACTCCAAAAGATAGGACAATGCCCCCTAGACCAGGAAGATGCCCTTGAGTGTGGCCAGCTTCAATCTGTGTGAAGTTGAGAAAAAATCATGAAAATAACTGAGAGCGAATGCATGAGCGAGCAAACTAAAGCAGGAAAGCAAACTAAAGTAGGAAAACAGGAGAGCAAATTGCAAGAAAGCCAAGGGATGCCGCAATAGATAGAGCATTGTAGAACAAGAGGCACCTATTTGCCAGGTTTTCACCATCTTGGCAGAAATTCTATTTTTGCTACCATGACGCTTGTTTACCAGGTTTTCATCAATGACACATTTTTCTCTTTTTCTCTTTTTTATTGTTTTTTTGTATTTTTCATTTTTTTTATTTTTTTTGTATTTTTTCTGCTTTTCAATTTTTTTGATATTATCAAGCCGCCTATTTACCAAGTTTTCACCAGGATAATAGATACATCAAAGCGCCTGTTTGCCAGGTTTTCACTAAGATGATCATTTTTTAGAACATTTTGCAATTTTTATGATTTTCTCTGAATAGAGTATGTACATGAGCATTCAGAAGACATCTCAACTGTAGAACTTCTTCAGATGAAGAGCATTGATAGGATATTTGAGTTATTCCCCCTCTGTGGTAGAGAGCTGGTAAGTGCCAGAACCAAATACTACAGTGATAACATATGGACCAAGCCAGTTTGGTTCAAATTTTCCTTTCTGGACCCGCTGCTATTGATTCTTGGGGTTCTCTCAGGACGAGATCACCCATTTGGAATTTCCTTGGTCTAACCTTCTTGTTGTAGCTTTTAGATATTTTCTTCTGATATGCTCAGAGATGATCGAATGCCACTTTCCAACGTTCATCCAGTAGTTCTAGCTCTTGAAGCTGAGATATTCTGAGATCATCATCAGTAATGAGGCCCTTCAGAGAGACTCACAAGGTAGGAATCTTAACCTCAATAGGAAGCACTGCATCTACACAATAAAATAGAGAAAAGAGCGTGGCCCCTGTTGGTGTTTGTATACTAGTGTGGTAAGCCCATAAATCTAGATTAATCTGGAGATGCCAATCTCATCCAGATTTGTGTACTGTGCGGTGTAAGATCTTGAGAATAGTCTTATTTGAAGCTTTCGCCTGTCCATTACCCTGGGGATAATAGATAGAAGACCAGTGCTGAATAATTTTGAACTTAGTGCATAATTCTTTTAGATCCTTGTTCTTGAATTGCCCCCCATTGTCAGTGATTATTGATGAGGGTACACCATATCTGTAGATGATGTAGTTCAGTATAAACATGGCCACAGACTTGCCATCAGCTACGATGAGGGGCACTGCCTCGACCCACTTGGTAAAATAGTCTGTAGCAGTAATGATGAATTTATGTCCCCTTAAAGAAGACAGGTGTATCTGACCCACCAAGTCAAAGGCCCACTACTGAAATGGCCAAAAGCTGACGAAAGGAATGAGCTCCTTGGCAGGAGCGTGGATCAGATTTCCATGAAGCTGACACTGTTTGCAAGATTTAGCAAATTGTGTAGCTTATTTCTCCATATTCGGCCAATAATAACTAGCTCTACTAAGTTTGCGAGCTAGTGTCAGGCCATTTGAGTGAGACCCAAAGACTCCTTCATGCAGCTCTACTAACGCACACTTGGACTCATAAGGTTCTAAACACCTAAAGAGGGTACCGTCTAGACCTCGCCTATATAAGTCATTAGCTATTATGATAAACCGTGAAGCACTGCGGATTAAGTGACAGTTCTCATTTCGGGTGTAAGTGTCCAAAATGATCTATTCATGAAGGTAGGAGTAAATATGGTGGTAGTGGGATGAGTCATGTCCAATTACTGAACAGTTCATCCGAGATTCAGGGGAATTATAAGCAGGGTAGCATAACATCTCCACTAGGAATGCATGTCAGAAGTCATTTTCTGGAATTTGTAACATGGGGGCCAGAGTAGCCATGGAATTGGCTGCTTTATTATCTTCCCTTGGAATTTGTTGGAAAGTAATGTGTGCAAAGTATTTCTTGAGATCATCAACCATCTTTTTATCAGGCACCAGTTTTTCATCTTTTGTTTGGTAGATATCATTCACCTGATTGATAACCAACCGTGAATCTCCAAATACCTTTAGCTCATCGACACACCATTCAATAGTGATCTTTAATCCATTAATCAAGGCTTCATACTCAGCAGTGTTATTTGTGCAAGGAAACACCATTTTTTAAGCCTTTGGTGATGAATACTGCTGAGGTGTAATGAACAAGATTCTAGCACCTGACCCTTGCTGGGTGAATGATCCAAAAAAGAACATGATCCATGCCTGATGTGCGAGAAGCATGATAGACTCATCTAGGAACTTGGTCCTTAATGGTTGATAGTCTTCAATAGGTCCCTCAGCCAACTGATCTGCAATTGCTTGCCCCTTAATAGCTTTTCTTTCCAGATACTCAATGTCAAATTCACTGAGTATCATGACCCACTTAGCTAATCTACCCATAAGGGCAGCTTTGCTGAGTAAGTACTTTAATGGATCAATTTTTGCAATGAGCCTTGTAGTGTGAGAAAGCATGTAATGTCGTAAATTTTGGGAAGAAAACACCACCGCCAAGAAAGCTTTCTCAATGACAGAATAATTCATTTCATAGGAGACCAACATTCTGCTGATGTAATAGATTTCTCTTTATTTATTGTTTTGATCTTCTTGGGCCAGTAGAGCACCCAGAGAAGTTTCTGTAGCTGAGATGTATAAGATTAATGGCTTCCCATGAATAGGAGGCATTAATATAGGTGGATTAGCCAGATATTGTTTGTTTTGTTGAAGACCTTGTTCACATTCTTTATTCCATTCATAGGTCACACCTTTATGTAGAGTCTTAGTAAATGGCTGTGACTTGTCAGCTAGCTGTGAGATGAAGCACCAAATAGACTAAAGCCAACCTTGAAGACCTCTCATTTGACTAATATTATGAGGTGGAGGCATTTCCATGATACCTTGCACCTTTTCAGGATCCACCTCGATACCTTTTGCGGAGATGATATAACCAGCAATTTTCCAGAAGTTACTCCAAATGCAAATTTCTTAGGATTGAGATAGTAGTCTGAACTTTTCCATATGATCCAATATAGGGCATAGATCAGTAAGATGCACCTTCCTGTCCATGCTTTTAGCAAGGGTGTCATCAACATAATCCTCCATTGTTTTGTGCATCATATCAAGAAATATAGTAGCGATTGCTCTCTGATATGTGGCTCCAACATTCTTGAGACCAAAAGGCATAACATTCTAGCAGAAAGTGCCCCATGCACAAGTGAAAGCATTCTTTTCTTGGTCCTCTGGTGCAATTTTGATTTGTTTGTAATTATAGAAACCGTCCATTAGGGAGTACATTTTGTACGTTGCTGTCATATCCACAATAATATCAATGTTGGGTAGTGGAAAGTCGTCTTTTGGACATGCCTTATTTAAGTCCCTGAAGTCTATGCAGAATCTGATAAATTTGTCATGCTTCAACATTGGAACTATGTTAGAGATCCATTCTGCATAGTCAATTACTCTGATGAATCCAGCTTTTAGGAGTTTCTCTAATTTTGCCTTGACAAGTAGAGCCACATGTGGATGCATTTTTCTGAGTTTTTTCTTGACTGGTTTTACTCTAGGAGCTATTGACAGGTGATGCATGATAAGATCAGGATCTACACCAGGCATGTCAGAGTATGTCCATGCAAAGTTTATCTTTTTTTCTTTGAAGAAATCTGTGAATTCTTTGAGTTCTTCTGCAGACAATGATTTAGCCACATGAATAATGTGCGTATGTTCTTCTGTACCCAAATTTACTGGCTGAGTCAGCTTAAATAGAACAGATGATCGTTCCTGGAAATGACTCAGAAGCACATCAATTATCTCATCCTTAGGCACCTCAGAGAGGTTTTCACCTTCAGATACATCTATTCTTTTTAATTTTTTCAGCTCTGACATTTCCACAATGTGGTTTTCACCGTCAGAGTGCCTATTTTTTTTCTTTTGATTTTATGACTAAGATACTTGATATCACTTTCAGTCATGCTGAAACTATCTTCGTTAGTGGAGGACGTTACCGGTTCAACAACATGGAGATAATAGGCTAGAGCATAGTCATTCTAGAATGTGAGGATTTTGTTGGATGAGGAAGGGGAATTCCAGTCTATTATCTCAGGATGTTGGAGTGAGAGAAGTGACGGGCTCAAGTGCATTCACGGTATAATGATCGAAAGCCTGGAGTAATAAGTTGAGACCTAGAGAAATCTCATCCAAAGGTGTATTCGAATCCCTTTGACTCCTAGTGACCGTAGTAGAAGACATGTTAACATCTATGGAATCAGACTCATTAGACCTTACACTAGACCCTTTACCTATGTCGAGAAGGTTTTCAGATGCATGTGTAGTATCAACATTCCTATCAAAGGATCCTTCTGAAAGACTGTCGAACTCATATTCATGGGAATCTATGTTTGAACTCTGACTGTGATTTTTTCACCATGAAGATTTGGAAGTTCTTGTGACACTAGCCTGTTCTTGCACAAACTGTTCTTGAAACTATGATCGTATGTATAGTTCACCCTGGAAACCAAGGTCTTGTGACATTTTCCATTATTCGTATGTCAGAGGAGTGAATGGAATAGCGCCATTGGAGTCACTGCTAGCCTTGGCTGTACTGACATGTGTTATGATGTCATCTGGCTCAGCAAAGAATGCTACCAGATCTGGAGGAATAGGACAAGGAAAGAATCCTCATCAGAGCTATCCTCTGCGGTGTCAACTGTAGCTGTGCCTTCAGGTTCTTGTTAAGGATCTAGTTTTGGCACAAATTTTTTAATCCCTAGATGGAATGGGATATTCTTGAAACCTAAACCAGTTGTATCTTTCATTCTTCGACCCGTAGCTTCAATAGTTTCAACTAGCCCATTACCATTTATCCCTATTGGACCACTCCCTTTGTATCCAAAGCGTTTCATGATTTTAAGACCTTCACTATTGGGATCTATTTCACGAGCTGGGGTGATCTGTTCAGATATGTCGTTTCCTTTGTAAAGCCAAGCTTTAACATCTCTTTCCGCATCTTCATCTTCTAATGGTGTTGAATCACGTACAAAGGCACCATCATAAACTATTTTAGGAGTAGTAGAAGATTTGTTGTTCTCAGAAGGTCTCCCATAAGAACAAGGAGACAGAGGTAGAGCTACTAATGATAGCACAAGCTCTATTGTATACCCCCCCATGCCTACGTCTTTGATTTTCAAATTCTGTTCCATGTCTCTAAGCTTGGCATCATAGAATTTTGTGGGTTCTCTATTAGTAGGAACAAAACTATCAGCTGATTATGTGAGCGTATTACAAGAATAGCCCATATTAGCAGGAACTGTCACTTCTACATCGTGGAAAGGAAACTTGATGCACTGATGATACGTAGAGGGAGCTGCTTTCATTTGATGGATCCATGGTCTTCCCAACAGGATGTTATAAGCAAGAGGAATGTCCAGCACTTGACAAGTGACATCTCTTTCAACAGGTCCAACCCGAATAGGTAGCACAACTAAACCTTTAGACCTTCTTTCTTCTTCATCATAGGCTTTGATAGTAATTTTCTTGTGGGAATCTATGTGATCTTCATCATAGCCTAGCTGAGTGAGCAAGTGAGTAGAGCAGATGTTGAGGCCAGCACCATTATCAATAAGGATGTGGAGGACATTATTTTGGCCAATCATGACCTCTATATACAAAGGGGTGTTATGCAGGTGGCTGACCAAATGGTCATCTTCTTTAGAGAAAGATAGATAGTGCAGTGAAGTCAAGTGACCCACTATAGATTGAAACTGATCAAGATTAATGTCTTTGGGGAAGTTAGCCTCTATGAGGGCTTTATCCAGAATCTTCCTGTGAGCAGGCGAGATCTTCAACAACTCAAAGATGGTTATTTGAGCGTTGGTTCTTTGCAGTTGGTCGAGAATGCTATAATTAGCAGTAGGTGTGGGGACCATTTTTTTGGTCTTGTTGACAGGGCCAACAACATCTTTATCTGCGGGTTGCTTCAGTGCAGATGTAGTAGCAGGAGGGTCAGGACCCTTGAGAGTGATCTTAGCACAGGATCTGGTAACAATGTTTGCGCAATCCTGAGATGATTTAGGTTCATACGAGCAAGACCCAGGGCCTCTCAAGAAAAATAGGGTCTTAGGCTTAGGAGCATCCCCACTCCCCTTGATAGTAATAACATCACAATACTCAACTTCGACAGGTTCGATCATGTGGATGACATTGTCATTAGTGGTATGTGTGTAGTTAACCTTGGCATTATTGTTCTTAGTGTTGGAAGACTCACCTTTCTCATGAGGAGGAAAGGGATCTTTAAATGCCTGGTGATCTGAAGTCTTATTATGATTATCCACAACAATATCACCATTATCAATCAAATCTTAGATCTTATGGCACAACTGAAGACAAGTAGAAGTTGTATGACCCTTGTTCTAGTGATAGTCACAGTATGCATTATCGTTCCACCAATGGGGACGTGGTTGTGAATCATATGTACGCTTTTCCAAAGGAGTGAGAACCTATTTTTGCACCAAAGTCTTGTAAACTACATCAAGTGGTTCTCCCAAGGAAGTGAATTCATGCTTGGGTTGAGAGGCCCAAGGTTTGTTGCTAGAGAATCTTGAAGGTGGTTGAGTGTTTGTTGCAGCCTTTTCAGCAATTTTGATTTCTTGTATACTATAAGTAATATTTAAAACTGATTTTGAAGGAGTCAAGGTCACATTATCAACCACTCCATCATTCACAACGTCCCTATTCTTGTTGACAAACTTCCCTTTATCTTTGTTGGAAGAGGAGGAACCTTGTTTGTTGTCTTTGTGCAAATTCAATTCCCCTTTCTTAACCATAGACACCTCTATCCTCACAGCTTGCTTAATCATGCTGTCAAAATTGAGGGGACCTTGAAGCTGTACCTGATACCCAAAATCAGGAGTGAGATTGTCTAAGAAGATGTCAAGTTTCTCATTTTTGGGTATTTTATGAGGATACTTGGTGCAAAGCTATCTCCATCTCTAGAGAAATGTCAAGAATGGCTCCCCTTGTCTATGCTTGAGATTGCAAAGGTCCTTGATGTTGACGGGATGCTGTATGTTGTGAGAATAATGTTGGATAAAGAGATTTGCGATCTCATCAAAAGTCTTAATGCCGGTGGGTAGTCGAGAAAACCACTCCACGGCAGGCCCACCCAGACTTCTGGGAAAAAAATGCATCAAATAAGTTTGATCATGAATGAACTCCATAGATAGGGCCCCAAATTCTCTCAGATGATCCTGAGGATTGGTGGTACCCAGATATTTATCATACTTAGCGAGTTCCACACCCTTGGGAAAAGGTGGCATATGAAGACTCCTATCAAAAGGAAAAGGACAGATGCTCTCCATCGTGAATTGTTGTGCGGGTTTGTCCTTATCCTTTACAAGTTGGCTAATTTGGTTTTACATATCTTGAATCATCTTTTGCAATTTGGTAGTCTCAGTCTCTTCCTCTTTAGTCACAAGTGTTTCCACTTTGAAATCTGGGGGTAGCTTAACTCCTTGGTTTACCAGTTCTAGAAAATATTTCTCTTTATCTTTTTCAAGGAGAATTTCCATCATCTTGATGAGACCCTTATTAGATTTCATAGCATCTTAACGGATCATCATCATTACTGAGGATCTCATAAATGCTTGGGTTCGTATCTTGACTCTGGTCATGTGGAGGAGGGCGATGGTGATGTGCTTGCTGATCAACTTGGGATTGTTAATTCTGGTCATTTTGAGATTGATCACGGGTCTCGTTGTATTGACCTTGTAGGAAGTTGAAAGGGCTTCCCATGTTGCTGATGTGGGATTGTGTTGTGTGCATAGGTTTAGTGTGAGTGTGTGTATTGAGCCGAGAGTTCGTGGCCAATGTAACTTTTGGCGAGTCAAAGGGGTCGATGGGTTCGGAAGGATCAATAGGTTCACAAGGATCGATAGGATCAAAAGGATTGGTATGTTCAAAAGGATCAATAAGGTAGCGAGGATCATCAATAGGGTTGACCCAAGTAAGTGACCTTCCAAAGTTTTGTTGATCTGGAAGAAATGAGTTCTGTTGATCTTGAAACAATAGTTCAGGTTGTCTTTGAAACAAGGGATTATAGCACTGCTGGATCACCAGTTTCTAATTTGGACTAGGATCTATACTAAATGGATAGGAGGAACGTGAGGATCCCTCTTGACTATCAGATTGAACAATAGGTTCAGAATGACCTCTTCCTTGATTAAGAGATCTACCTTTATTTATTCTGGAACCACGAATGGGAAATACATTGCCGCTTCTAGTTGTAACAGGAATATATGAAGATGAAATGAGAGAGGAATTAGGATCCAACTTAGAATTCTATCTCTAGAAATATCGAAAAGGAGATAAAGGCTAGAATAGCCAAGATGTGAAATGCACCCGGCACGAATCATCGAGAGTATGGCTAGAATATTCGAGATGTGACTATCGCATCGCAAGGTACAAAAGCACAGAAAGATAGGATAGAGAACAAAGAGACAAAATGAGTTTGAGCAAGAATAAGTCAGTTCACAACTCGAGACAATCAGTTTCAGACTGTAGACAACAAGGAAATAGGCAATCAGTCCTCAGACAAAAATTAGATCAGGCAAAAAACTCATCAGTCAACAAGAAATAGCTCATTGTTTTGGGACACCAGGGTACAGACTCGTGTGAGAAAGTGTTGTTTCACATGAGGAAATGCTTAACTGCACGTTAGAAAATGAAAGATCACGTGAGGAAATGCTCAATTTCTGGAATCTCACGCGAGAAAACTCTAGGTTTTGATAGATTGACTCAATTTTCAAGACAAAAGTTAGATTTTGAGACACACTCAGGCCTATTCTCTAATAGAATTTCTAGATTTAGGACAGTTTTATGACAGTTCAGATCAGCAATCTTAGTTTGAATGTGACAAGCAATCGTTAACAAGCACAAAGTTTTGATCAAGCAATAGTGACACAAGAAGTAGTCGCAAACAGTTCTACCAAAGACAAGGCAACTTGGCAGAATCGTGGGAGTTTTTTTTTAATCATGATTAGATAGTTTAAGACTCAAAACAAGCACTTAGTTATCCCTACAAAAAAATGGTAGAGAAGACAAAATATGTGCCTCACTGCTTATGTGTATGCGTGCACCTCACACAACTGTGTCACCCCTAGAGGGCGCCCGTGTTTTTGGTGTTTCCAAGGACTCAATAATATATGTTCAAAGGTTACCCTTAAAGTAGGGGCCAACATCATATACCACCTTCAAGCATCCAGGTGCATACTGTAACCACCTGAATTTGGTCTGTCGCAACTATAGACCCTATTTTCCCTAAGTGTGATCATACCCTCGATTTATGTCCAAACGACCCTGTTACTGCTTGGCATAATTCTTTTAATCAATTTAATGTCCTAGGTGATTTTTATCACTGATTTATATTATCTATTATAGCCATACAATTCAAAGCAATTTCGACTAATCAGATCAAATCAAAATCAAACATGGCTATAGTATTTAATTATAAAGGAATTAAATAAATCCCTATATCAAATATCCACTTGCAATCAACCCATTCCCCTAGCCTATTTAATTTAATTAAAATGGCTATAGTCCTCTAATTATTAAAAAGCAATTTTATTGTTTAAATAATTAATTCCTATATTTCTAAATGAATTAAATAA
>MU224995.1:21308-66715 GCA_018584345.1 Thuja plicata
GTTGTATTAGTCACTGATTCATAGCATATTCTGAGGGCTGATATGTTGTTAATCACACTCCTCCTAGTTAGCAGGCAATAAGTCGATTTTAGTGGGTTCTCTATGCTTTTCATGTTTTCACTAACCCCTTTGATGCTAATATAATGACTTATTGAGTGTTTGTGTTGTTTCTGACAGGTACCCATTTACACACACACACATACCTATGGTGAGAATCTAGGGGAGGGATTCTTCCCCCTCCCTACGCAAAGATTATGTCTCCTTTCGGAGGTGATCCAGGTAGGCAACTAACTAATAAAGTTTTTTAGTGGGCTTCCATTCACAATAACCTTCGGTGTCCCTAATACAGGGCTTGGGCCTCGCAGCCACACCAACACTTGAAAGTCATACACCCCTGCAAACAGGGCTGGGAGTGGCGTCACACAGTACAATAGACAAGGCTTTCTCAAGATGATAGTCAGAATCATGAGAAATAAGTTACCATGGCTATGGAGTCTTTGGAATCGACAAAGCATACTTTATTATAGTGAGGTGGACTCACTGGCGATAGGTGTGTACTCACTTGGGTCGTTCCCAGAGGTTCAACTTTCGGCAGGCCTTCTAAAGGTGACACAAAACGTGGCTCAGATTCGAGGGTCAGATTTTCAGATTCTCTCAAAGAGAGAAGAGAATACTTCTCTACCTCTTCACCTTACCCAAACACGTAAGACATATTCATCACCGAGCTAACTCTCCTCCGACCAATTCACAAGATTTTGAGTTTCTGATTCTCTCAAAGAGAGAAGATCATAATCTCCTGACAAGTGAATGTGCTAAAGGTTTGTTACCTTTTCTTGCTTCCCTAGGTCTCCATCATGTTAGCAAAGTTTGCATCTTAGATTCATCCATGGGCATCACTTCCATGTAATGAAGAGCCTATTCCCCTATTTTGCTATCAAGATTCCCAAGAAATTTTAAAAAGGCCCTAATTATACTATGTGATGAAAGCAATAAACAAGCACAACATTTTAAAATGATCTTCGACAACCGTCCTAAAAGAAAATTATTATCAAGTTTATGTCTTTGTCAAGAGACCTGCAGCCCACTGTTACGCTGTCAGAGAAATCGGAGAGATAAAAACAACATGTGAAAATAATCAGGAAAACAGTAATAGTAATTGCAGAAACTGTGAAATTCCAGAGACTGTCACCAAGTCTCACGCAAGGAAGTACAAGGGTTCGTGCGAGGAAATGCAACAGTTGGTGCGATAAAGTGCTTTGTCACATGAGAGATTTCTAATGAAAGTACAACTTCACGCAGTACCCTCAGAATTCTCGCACGAGAATTCCTACACAAGGAAGTACGGACGTACGTCAGAGTATAGAATTTTTTCAGAAAATTTTTGAGAGTGAGGTCAAAATCCAATTTTCTGCCCCACGATGGGTGCCAAAATGTATGTGTCTGAATGTTGACCTCTAAATCAGCCACAACACAACATAGTCATTGCTCAATTGTTGAATAGCGAAGATGAACATGAATTGCTCATTCCACAATATCGATCAAATTGACCTGTTGCCTCCTATTTAGTTGGGGTGTTTAATTACTCTCAGAGCGAGAGCCAAAAACCATAAACCATTGCTAAAATGGAGGATTTGAAAGCTTTGAAAATTGAAATGAAATTTATTCTATATGAGAGATGCAATTGTAATCTAGGAATGAAGATGCAGATTTTAAGCTAAGAAACTCGAGAGAGATAACAAAATTAAGCTACTTGATAAATAAACAGACTAAATTGAGATGAAGAATGCCATTTAGCTAAATGAGATTGCACTAAGTATGCAATAAAAGCTTGGAAATATGAGAGAATTGAGACAATAATTCACTATAGTTTTGGTACTCTAAAAATTGCTCCCCTCAAATGAAGGAAAGAAGGTCCATAATATAGAAAAGCCTGAAGAGAGGATGAAGAGTTTCTTGGGAAGAAACGGCTGACTCTTCATCTTCATGGAGGAAGGTGAGACAAATATGAAGGAATTATTTAATTAAATAAATGAATTATTTCCACATGGGTGGCTTTTCACATTGTTTGAATTATTAAATTCAAGTGAGGGTAATCCATTCAAATAACCAAATAATATTTAATTCCCTTGATGTGTATTAGCTAAAGGGGGTGGGATTAATTTAATTTAAAAGCACTTAGGACTTTAGAATTAAATTAATTAATCATAGGGTTTTTTAGCTAATAAATCTTGAAAATTTAGGAATTAAATATGGTGTAAGATTTATGCAAATTTAGGTTTTATGCATTTGAGACTAAGTCAATTAAAGACAATTAGGAAGGAGAATTTGCCTAGTACAATAGGACTTTGATGATGAGAATTTGAAGAAATGCACCAAAATTGATTAGAATTGTAAGGTGCCAATTTTGGGGTATTACAGCACTAAGCATCAAAGCATTCAAAGGTATTGATTTGATCAGTTTGTGAATAGATTGCAAGTTGAAATGGAACCCTAGCAGTCGCGTCATTTCAAATTGCGGTGGAACCCTATTTAGTCGATCAACAAGTGAGTATGGCAACCCCTGTAGTCTTTGACATTACTGAAAGGAAGAGATTTTTTTTTTAAAAGAATCCATTCAAGTCTATTCTAGATGATGTAGAAGGGGCATTCTCTAAGACTCCACTAGGAGTCGTACACGTGGAAGACATTCGCGCTTACATCTACTATAAGAAGGAAACCGTTGGGGACAACAACATAGCAACTCTTATGGCTTCAATGATGAAACTAGACTATTTATTCAAGGATGAATACGCGCATCTAACTGATAACCCTATCTTTGAGTATTCCAATGCGCACGAATTTTACGAGCCAGAATGGGTGAAAATCCTATTGAGCATAATACATGATGATCTCTATTGGATTGGTGAAGTTCCCGTCCGTATTACTACAGACCTAATTCATGACATGACTGGACTTCCTAAGACAGGACCAGTTCTTCCAACTGGTAAAGATATGAAAAAGAAGGTTGAACAAGCATGTTTGTCCAGAAGTGATAGGCACGGTATGACAATTGATCCCGTTAAGGAAGATGACATAAAACTGGTCACCATGATTCTAGGTTACAAGTTCCAGCACGCAAGCAGACTGAATAGTGTATCTGCAGCTACTGTCCTAGAAGTAGTAAAGATGGTGAAAGATAATACTCAGCATAACCTATGTGATATATTGCACGCTCAATTGATTGACAACATTCGAGCTATTAAGCATGAAAAGAGAAAGATATTCAAGTTTGGATCATTGATCATGTATCTCTACTTCAACATAGTAGGTAAAGTTTCCAATCTTTACCTAGACAAGAGTAAACCTACTATGTCTCAGATATCACTCAAGGCTACATCAAAGAGCAGCATGAAGGATTCCATGGACATGGATATCAAAACTTTCAGGACTAAAATGCAGAAGAGGTTCGGGATACCTTAGAAGATAGTCAAGAAATACAAAGACACCATATGATTCATGGTGGAGACTGACTGTACTTGTATGGAGGCAGTTGAGCCTAGAAAAAAATGGATTCACTCTCTCAGATATGAAGTTGAAGAACATGTTTTTGAAGGTTATGCACAAGTCCTCCTATCTGCACCCAAGGATCCCAATGAACCTAGATGGGGTACCTACAGAGAAAAGACAAATCAAGTTGATTCTATCTTGTATAGTGCAGACAGCAAGAGGAAGGCATCAAGGATTACTTCAAATATCCTAAAAGTTCATGGTGTTACACAAGAAGACCTAGATAGAGCTAGGGAAGCTAAGATAGCTAAAGAACTTGAGAAAACTCCCACAGAAGTGAAAATAGAAAAGTCTGATAATATGCCCAAGAAGAAGAAGAAGAGATCTGATGAAGGTATATCTGCGCCATCAACCACCATTGATCTAGAATCCTCTCCACCTTCTGTACCCAGTAAGTTAACCAAAAGAAAGAAGCAAGTTCCTACATGTCATCCATCCTCAAGGACCACAAGGAGCAAGGTAAAGAACACTCAAGCCCCTCCTGAGATAGGATTTAGACCTAGTCTAACAGTCCTAAAGAATAAAATTTTCAATGAAGGAAGACTAGAATCTATCAAGAATGTCTATGACAAATATCAAGAGATAGACAAATCTGAAATTCATTCATATCTCATATGATCAAGTTCAAAAAGTCAGTATTGGAACTCAAGACAGTCATACCAGACAAAGTATGGAACATACAGGACCTACTATAGAGGCAAGCAATTGAAGAAGATATGAGGATAAGAGAAGAGACATTAGACAATCTTCTCCCTGTTTGCTCACATGATAAGAAAGTTGTACTGTTGGATTTAGTAAAACCTCATCTCAAAACCAAAACTAGAACACTTCATATCATAAATAAAGAGTATGATCTGGTTGGAGAAGAGACTCAGAAAGCATTTGAGCATGTATTTCTGGATAGACATATGTATCCATCAACGACGCCTACAACAAACGTAACTCCAGTTCCTTCCAAATAGGTTACAGAACCAGTAATTCAAAATGCACCTAAGAAAGGTCCATAGGTTTCAGCGCCCTGAATTTCAATAGCTTCTAATACAGCCAAAGATTCAGGAGAAACTATTATGATTGATGATATCAAGATATCCATGACCACTTCTGACAATGACATGGATAAAGTTGAGAAAGCATTTGTCAACACTATAGAGACAGAGCAGGTATGCACTGATAACACATCCTTATGGCAAGATGAAGCTCCCTCTAGAGATTCAAATAATGAGGAAGACAATCAATCTAATGAGCCACCAGTTATGGGGATTCCTGTGAAAAGTTAAAATATGGATGCTAGTCAAAATGTCATATTGAATCCACCCATCAAACCATCATTGTTGTCAAGCCTGACCCTTGAAGCAGCAATGTTAGGTGCTTGGGAAGAAGAAGATTTGATTAAAATTAGTGTGTTGGCCATGGAGAAAGCAAAAGAGAAACAAGTCATGAGAAACCCTCTCTTTCTGGAAACAATGAACATTTTGAATGACCTAGTACCAGCAGATAAGAAAATGGCTAAGATTTAGTCTGTTGATGATGTTGACAACATCTTGACAAGTTTCAAATCACATTTCACAAGTTTAGTAGACTCTGCTACTAAAATTGCAGAAGATGAGTACAAGAAGGGAAGATTAGATGAATTGACAAAGAATTTCTCCCTAGATCTAAGCTCACTAAAGATTGGTAAAGCAATCTTGAAAGAACTTGCAGCTAAAGGCATAAATGTAGTAGCAAACTGTATGGACAGAGTGAAATTCACCTCAGAGCACATCAAAAAGATTGAGGAAGCTAACATCTTGGTTGACAGTGTTAGAAAATTAGTTGAAACATCCATGCAAGACATGAACATCTGCAACAATATCTAGATCAAGGTTAGTTGGACAAGATTGAAAAGGCAAAGTTTGAGATCAACAAGATAAGAATCAGACAGACTCAACTGAGAAATGCACTAGCGTCCTCTCTAGGAGTCTTGAATGAAAACATCAAACAGATAGATACAACAATTTCCACATATGATTAGGGTCCCAACATGGATTTGACCAAAATGGAAAAGCTTACATATGCTTTATGTGCCCATCTTCAGACCGTAGATGCATTGAAGGCATTTTGGCAGCAGGAAATCAAAAATCTATAGATTACTTATCCATATGTATACTCAGAGTAAGTAATCAAGGACTTACAATTTTGGACACCTTTGTCATTAATGTCAAAGGGGGAGTAATGTATATAAAGAATATGTGTATATATGGGGAGTAGTGTATATATATGTTGAAAGGTATAATGACATACAGTTTTTTGTGTTAGTCAATTTTGAGTAACTTGGCCACATTCCTTTGTCGCCATTAATGACAAAGGGGGAGATTGTTGGCAAGTTGACTCCCAGGGATTATATGACTTATTTTGTGTTTTCATTATGGAAACAAATTCATATGAAATTTTGACAACAAACTATGAAGTGGAAATTGACTAAGTATAGAAGACAGGATAGAACAGTGATTTGTAGTCGATCAGTGCACCAGCGCACGTGCATACGATCACATCAGGATATGTGCGTACAGACTTAAGTTCTATGGTATGTTTTTGTGCTTTCCCTAGACACGCACGGTCAGATATGTCAGTACAGATAAGTTATAGCAAGAACAGTGATACTAGCAGTTCAGAAAACAGAGTATGAAGCCGAATTCAGTTTTTGGATCAGCGTATAATATTTTATTATGTAAAGGCCAAGCGCCTATTATAGTATGTTTGTAATCGTGTCTTAATTACTATTGTAAACATGCTTAGCCAATTTGTTTGGAAGCATTGTGAATATTGTTTTTGGGCTGACTAAGGTCTTGTTTATGGTCACGTCTATTCAGGCATGAACATATATATATATATATATATATATATATATATATATAATGCAAAGTTGTATTAGAAAGTGTTGTCGAATATGCAGAGCAGAGATATAAAAGAACAGTATAAGATGTCAGAATGAGATAAAGCTCTTTAAGAGTATAAAATAATCAGTGCATAACTAGAACTGATCAAACAATTGTGTCACATAGAGCAGTTCACTTTTGATATAGTGTATATCTATTATCAAGGAGGTTGTAGCCTTCATCCTACTGAGCAGTGAGCTTCTTGGAGAGTGAGTCCTCACCCCTAACAGGGTTATTTGTAAAAGACTCCTAATAGGGTTAGACCCTTAACAAGGTCATTGTACTTTCATTATAAAGACTGCTCCTAACAGGGCAAAGGAACTTTAACAGGTTCATTATACTAGTAAAATATTTGTGGGTACTAATTCCCACCGGGGTTTTCCTCTGATTAAGGTTTCCCCGTAATCATATCATGTGTTATGTGTTCTTATGTTAAGCTTCAATTGATATATATTTGATTTATGTTTAAAGTTGTTAAAATAGAATAAATAGACAAACACTGATTCACCCCTCTCAGTGTTTCTAACAAGTAATTGCAGAATCTTGGTATCTTTGGGGTCCACATAAATCTTATGGGTTAATGAATCATATTTAGTTTGGATTTCTCGAGCATTTCTTATAAAATATGTCCTCTTTCAGAGTCTTTCAATGTGTTCCCTCTTAGATGTCTATTTCGAGTTGATTCCCTTCTTACAAACTTCAAAGTTGCAGTAAGATATCTTGTTCGATCTGATGCCCATTCAAAATCACATGTTGAGGACATTTTCTATGATAACGCTTGTCAGATTGGGCCTCTTGCGTGGTTCTAGTTCTACATCCTTTCATGTTGATCATCTCAGATGTTTCTTGTGTTATGTTGTTTTTCTTGCAGTTTCGCATCGTCCAGATGGTTTTTTGTTCTCTAGTTTGTTTCTTGTAGTATGGTTGTGCCAAAACAATTCCTTTGGCTCAGGTGTATGATAAATGAGGTGGCCTAGTTTGTATTCTTTGGGGGCCTTTTCTACCAATCTTTTCCTCGTGTCCTCCTCACTCCAATATGGAGTCTCTTTCTATATATAATTGATTGTATTGCTTTATTTAATTAATATATTACAGAATATACGTGTTTCACTAAAAAAATGAGGTAAAAATTGGACAAAGCTAAAGTCTCTCAGGGCGTACCTATTGGTCCTCTCATCACCATCATTGTACATGCCTCATGACATTTGTCTGATGCCTTGTTGGTCTAAATTTTTTCATCTCTTCATCATGTTAAAATGCTCGAAAAATAAGGGTAAAAAACTTTGTTCTCTCCAAATTCTCTATCTCTAAGGGTGCAAATGAATAGTAAATTGGCCAAATTGGCTTATATATGGGGCCCTCCTGAGCCCTCATTTTCACCTTCTTGGCCCCTACCAGGATGTTTTTCGCACCAATTATTCTCAGTGTCTCCTTTTCGAGCCCCGTCTTCACTAATGGACTCTGTTTTATGCAGTCTTTTCTTCAATCCCATTGGGGCAACATTTCTTTTGAGATGCCACCTGGGTCCCTTTTTCTATCCCATCTGCCTTTTCGAGTGGGTATCATCCTATCACCTTGTCTACCCAGCACTATTTCCTTTTGTCTAGGGAAACTCCTTGCCCCTATTTCTTCGTGTCCTCAAAACTTTAATCTTTTTTTGAATTAATGTTATTCTGATGCAATTTCAAAGAAGGGCAAAATGTAGACACCTAAATTTGATTAGAAAACTTAATTAAATTTAGTTATCTCTTACGCATTATTTAATAATTAATTATATATTATTTAATCAATTAATGTAAGCCTTCTATCCAAATTAATTTAATTAATTAGTTATAATCTAATTAATCTTATGGTAACCCATAACCATTTAATTAATTAAATCTCCCTTCTTTTATTAATTTAAATAAATGTATTTATTTATTTTATCCCTTTTTCTTCCACTTGGAATTAAATAATATGTTTAATTCTACTCTAGCACATGTCTCCTAACTTTAACCTTCACCTAACCTCACTTGAACTACTTAACCCATGATTCCAACCCAACCTAGCCCACTTGCCCACTAATTAATCCTAATCCAAGCCTAATCCCCTCACTACACATTCCTAGCCCAAAAGATTAGCCTCCAAAGTCAATCCATGCCTCTTGTCAACCTTAAATTATCTTACATTCTCTTACACCATCGTCACTCTAAGGAATATTTTATTTGTTCTTCCCACTTCTCCAAATCCCTTCACACTCCCCAAAATGACCACATTTTCCAATCCTTGTCCCTTGGGGTGTGAGACAAGATATGCCTTTATGAAAAATCTACTCCACCCCAAAGTCTTCTCAATCTTTCTCATTGTGACACTTTTCACAATGTTATAAGCTCAAAGAAGAACAATCCATAAGTTCACCTTTGAGTGCATCTTGACCCTTCCTCTTGAATCAATCTCCATCGTCCATCCATCCCTCTTAAAGCCTATAAATTGAGAGCCCATCCTCTCACAATCATCCACCTTTTAGAGAATAGTTACCATGTTAGTTTGAATCCAAATTAATTTCAATCATACAATCCTTATGCCAAAATTATCACTCACTTATTGAAGCTTGGGCACCATTTGAGCACACATTCAAATATTTGGACAAATCTATACAATATAGGGATCTCTTCATTGGGTTTTTTGAGGTTTGCATACTCTCTTATATTTATATTCTCTCTCTTTTTCATTGTCTTATCATGATGTTGTTTGATTTTAGTTGTTTGAATGATTTAATTGTTTAATGCATTCCTTTTGAACTAACTATTTCCTTGCATACACAATATTTTGGTTTGCATTCATCCACTTTGCAAGATTAAGTCTTGTAGACTCACAGTTAAGTTTTTCAATCACAAGGAGTTATTTTCTAGGACCTCATGTGATGGTATCTTCTACAATATTAGGTATGTGTAGTTGTTCTCTGAAGTGTGATTTGACAGAGTTGAGTGCATCAACTCTTCACTAGATTGCTCTACGTTTCTCGAGAGTTGTAGATATCATTGGTACAAATTTGGGAACATGTTAAAAATGGTATAACGATTCTTCCATATGAATCTTACATGTTTTAAAGTACCATATTGCAATATACTATATTTTAAATAGCCACAATCTATCTGGGATGCTCTATTTCCATACAATCAGTAGGTCTTTCCTCTTGCAACAACACTTAATGATCATTCACTCTAGGACACAGTTGTAGGGATTATGTGGATAGTTCACATTGCTTTCATCTTGGTTGACATGATGTTTTTGGTTTGTCTCCAATGGTGCAAAGATATACAATTAGCAGTTGGCTGGTATTTTGTTAATTGGGCTGACATAAATAGTTCCTTTAATTACAAATGATCCAAATCCATTATAATATTTTGTAGGAATGTTGTGAAGTGGTGATATGTGTTTGGGTATAGTTATGCATTGGGTTGATTTGGAACTCGTTTTTATGTAACATTTAAGCAACATAAAGTAGCACTACATTTCTCAACATGGTGCTTTAGGATGACTTTTTTTAATGAAATGGTTGGATAAATCATAAGACGCCAATCTGTTAATAACACATTAAAGATTTCAAAATAAATACCTAATAGCTATCTTAAAAATGGGTTTGAAATATATGTGATGTTGCACAAACATGCATTGTTATGTGAAAGTGCTTTAACAATTTTTTGGAAACCTTAATAGTTCTTTTCCCTTTAATGTTTATTAATAAAAATAAGAAATTCGCCCAAAAATTTACTTCTGACAAATGAGAAAAAAAATGAAAAACTTAGTAAATCTTAGAAATTATAAAATCCTACATTACACAAATAGCAGTCAAACTAATAGTGAAAAATGACCACATAAGATTCATGGTGTAAAGAAAAATATATAAACAAAAATTGCACACTTGTATATAATTTCTTTAAGGAATTTGCAACTCAATAATGAATTTTCTAACACAACATACAATGTTATAAGTGGATTAACCTATTACTGTTCAAACTATGACTCTATTCTCCTAGAGCTAACACTCAAAACCATTATCAAGGAAGATGACTATTTTAGATAATGAGGAAGAACTCACCCACAGAGAAAAAATAGTTTGAAAGCAATGCATAAGAAAGGACTACTCCTCTTCTTCTTTAGACTTTGTTGAACATCATAAGGTATTTCCTTGAAGCAAATTAACGAAAAACTACGTTTAGACCTGGACTAACCATGCCCTATGGTAGTTATGAATTGACTAGACTAAGACATCAAATCAAGAAAATAAAATACAACTGTGCACGTAACTAAAGATGAATTAATTATATCACTTAATATGAATCCCCTTCACTAATGCTACAAATATTGTCAACAAAAGTTGCCCATGGCTACCAAGCATAAAACATACAAAATTAAAGCTTTATATGCCCATTGAAGCACACGAGGCCATTGAATCAAAGTTTTGTCTCACACCTGAAATAATCACGGGATCACTTCTTCAAAAATCAATAAGATCTGAAGATCATGCATAAGCCACCGTGATTGCAACATGAAGCTTGATAAGGACAAGACACATGTGGAGAATAGAGAATTATAACAAGACCAGAAATTGAGACAAAAGAGCTCAACAAAAGAATTTAATGAGACCCATTAAACTAAATCTCATATCAGTAAATTATTGATGAACATACAAAAAGTAAAGAATGAACAAATTAGTGTGAAAAAAATAAAAAGAACTAAAATTATCATAATCTACCAAAAATTTAAATGTTCTCAATCAAACACCAATACTTCAAAAAATAACACTAACAAAACAATTAATCATAACATAATTAAGAAGAACTGATAATAAAAAAACCTTAACTTATTACATACTAGCCTCTACTAATGGATTTCCAATTTCTTTTATATCAAGAAAAGTTTTAAAAAAGCTATAACTCTCTTAAAGGAATAAATATTCCCTTCCCCCCAACCCCACAAAAAAAAATTGTGTTTAACCACCAATTTACTAAAGAAAAATTCATTTTAAACAGGGATGTAAGCCATGTGGAATTCATGAAAGTCCTATATCAATAGCATGTGCCTCCTCTAATCTTTAAACTCGCATAATTTACAATTTTGGCAACTTCACAAATTTAATAGTTTGTAAGAATGGTCTTCCAATCTTCTTGATGAACCCAATTGGTTAGATCTATTATAGTGATCTGATACTAATGTGACTGTTTCGCCTCCATTTTTATGAAGACATTGAAATAAACCTCATGGGGAATGTTAGCTTTGTAATAGTAGTTTCAGTCCTGTCAGGCTAAAATCACCTTTCTTTAATGTCTTTCTCTGTCGTACTGTCACTCCATTAGATCCTAAGCCCACTTTTTTTTAATGTCTCTTTCTGTCGTTCTGTCACTGCATTGGGTCTTAGTTTAATGTCACATTAGAAATCACCAATTTGGTTGCAGAGGGAATTGAAAGGACAATGGACTGGCACCAACCAGGGAGGAAGTAAACCCACAACTCTCAGCACTCGTACTGATCATTTTATGGGAAGAACACCAGTTATGTTTATGTTTCAATTTTCGTTTATTGTTAATTAAAAGTTTATTAAAAAATTATCTAATGTACTGATAGACGTTTATTTTTTGGAAAAGAGTTAGTAATTAAATCAATTGTCTAACTTTATTGGTACAATAATGCATGATTATTAAAGCATTTGGGAATAAGTATTGGATCAGTTTTTCATTTTTTTTGGTTTGTCAAAGCGACCCAGTGATGTGACAATAGAAAATATGTTTTGGTCGAAATTATCATTTTTTGACTCTTATGTACATAATGAATCCCCTAATATTCGTCATTACTACCTAAAACCAAAACAATAATTATAAACAATTAAATTGTATAAAAAATAATTTAGAAAAATTAAAAAATCATGTGTATGAGCTAGGAACTTAAGATAGTTGATTATTCATGCTCTTCCTTAAAGATGCACAACTATAATGATTATTGATGCTAGCTCTAGAAAGATCCAGCTTTAATGAGCGACCCCTTGATTTTGGTTGGCCAGCTCTTGCCTCTATGCCTTAATTGCTACAAGGATAGCCCATATTGATATCAATCAAAGCACATGAATCTTGCAACTAATGTGGGTAGGTTTACATGGCACTAGAGAATAGGTCACATAAATTTGTTCAGAAAGTCTTATCAGAATTGGGCCTTTGTCCTTTTACTTACCCATGGGTCAAATCCTATTTGTCTATCAATGGCATGAGCAATACACACTGACTATATATTTTGTTGGTTCTTTTTACTTCTGTCCAAACTCAAAGAATGTTTGGAAAAACACTGACAGTTGTATGGCATTCTGCTCACAAAGGTTAGGAAGGATTTTTATGTTCTCATTTGCAAACCCCAGCTAATGTCAAGGCATAGGCCTTGGTTTTACAAAAGCTTCATGCTAGTTTTGTCTGAATGGACAAGAGATTATGTAGGCTCTGAGTATGTACTAGGAATTTATAGACTCAACAGTCAATCCATTGGGACAGTTGGGTTGTGGTCAGTGCCAATCAGAAAACCAAAGGATTATGAATGTTTGTCTGGCTGGATCAGAGATTATGTAGGCTCTGAGTATGTACTAGTAAAATTCAGGTGTGGGTAGGATTCCTAGATTAGGATTTCATAGACTAAAGAGTCAATCCCTTGGGACTGTTAATTCAGTGCAAATCAGAAAACTAAAGGATAATCTGGTATTTGCCTAAGAGGTTTATAAACTGTCACCTTTTCTATAAGATTCAAGATTATATTATATATAAAAAGGATTAAATTTTACACAAACCAATACTCTGAAAAGTACCTAGAACAGGGTTATGAAACATAGCGTTAGTATACGATCAGCTATATAAATCAGCTGCCCATAGCATTAGTACGGCATAAAATTACTTTAAAAAGACCATAAATTCAATCAAGAAAATAGGGTCCCTGCACTTCTGCTAGACCTGACGTGGAATGGACATTTAATATGACTAATCAGAGAACAATTAAGTTGCTAGGCCTATAATAGAATGAAAATTTAATATGACTATCTAAAATTAGTAATTAGTTTTTAAGTTCTACCAAACTGATATATACTTCTTAACAAACATATAGGGACCTCTCCTCTCATGATGTGTATAGTAGACCTTTAAATTAACTCCTTGAACATTGCTGCTTGTGTTAATGTCTTTTTTCTGTTCAATGTTTCCCCCACGAACATTAATGTTTTAATTTTATAAGAGGTTCACAGTTAGTTAGCTATTGTGGTTTTTATTCCGGAGGAAGTCTATTAGTTCTAAATACTTAAATATTAATACAAATTTTGTTGATTGTTTAAGAAGTGTCATAATAATAGTACAATTTATGCAGTTCTTAGCTGTTTTTTTCTTTTCTTATTATTTTTTCGTCGATATTAAAATAGTTAACTTTCTTCAAACTCTAATACATTCTATCTAATCGAATTATTTTTAATATGCAAGTGCTCAAACTTGCAAGAGTCAATATGGTGATCTCATGATGATATAGCAGTCCAACTCATGACCCACAAGACATGGATTACACATCCACTCAACATTTTCCATCTAGATGACATCTCCCTCATCCTTCTTAACCTCTTATCTGCCTTGTTCATCCCCCAATCTATGTTCCAAGTACTTGCACAATTGTAAAAACCTTTTGTAGACCTTGGACTGAAGGGTAGCTTAAGAGACTATAGGGTTTCTTGGGCGATCCACTCAAGTTGAAGGGTCACCCAACTAACTAGTCTAATAAAGGGGTGACCCAAATCCCCAAAAGGGGCAATGCCTGTTGTTTTTTAAAAACATGTGATTACTTCAATCTGAACCATTTCTCAATTAATTTTGCAAAGTTCTTTCCAATCCTAAATAAGTCTCACTTCATTTGACTAATTCTCATCACATATTGACTCTCAATAAACTCTTCAATCTTCTACTCAACTCCAACCTTCTCCTAGTCACTTCCCATAATCTAGAAGTCCTAACCTTTAAATAATTTGATTGCCTTTGGCATTTAAAAGGTTAATTATTTCTACATTTTTTAAAATTCATACTAATAGCTCGCATTCCCCATTCCCTTGATCCAAACACAAGGATATTGATTCATCTATTTAGAACCAAGCCATTTTGCATGAAACCTTTGTCATAACATTCCTATGCTCATACAAGAATCTATAAGTTCTATTTCCATTTAGAAACTTCAAAACTTCATTACTTTCCAAGTAATCTCAAGTTTCCTAGATTCAAAGCTCCTTTTATGCCTATTGTTATCAAGAGGATGTTATAATTGCTATAGATGAAGATACAAGAGTTAGATTCTCTAAAGATTAAGACTAGCATAAGCACCATAAAAAGCTTCTTTGAGCTTCATAGGTTTTTTACTTTATTGCGAAAATATTTCAATAGTAATTAAAAAACTATAAATTTGAATGAGAAAAGTAACACTCTAGTATCTCTTCTTAGTTAGAATAGGATTTTTACTAAGATTAATTTGTTTCTTTAGATTAAAGTAAATTGAACAATTTGTTTTCATCATCTATAAACTCTTGAAATCAACTCAAGATAGCCTAAATCAAAACACAAAAATAAAACCAGAAATTGCATTACCAAAAAGCAATACAGTTGCATTCATTTAGATAAAGATTTCATTTCAACAAATACTTTAATTAAACAATAGTTGACTTTACAAGAAAATACAAAAATGTAGAGTAAATTTGCATTCATATAAGATTGTTGCTTTATCACTACTATCAAAATTGAAGTAAAGAAGACCTTGGCTCTTGAACAATTTGGTGCAGTATTTACATCGAAAAATTGAAGTAAAGAGAAATAGAAGACCTTGGTAATTCCATAAAACACTCAATAAAATTTCTGCAAATGAAAACATGCTCAAAAAAGAATGAAATGAAGCAATTTTAGAAAAATTTCAAGAAAATTTACCATTTCAAAAGATTCTCATTGAAAAGCAAATTGAGAAGCAAGCCCAAATCTTATAAGAAATATAAAAAATAAAGAAGCATATAATAACAACAATCTTTAAATACAAGGTCAGCCCATAAACCACTCTCATAGAATAAACTTAAAACATAATTCATAAGATAGAAAATACAAACTATAACTTATTACAAGAGTTGACAACAATTCTTAGACAGATCAACATCAACATCAAACCATCCATTAAAATCACATTGAATCCTATCATAAAAACATAAAAGAACACAAACAACATTTCTGCTTCCATCCATGACATTGTATTTCCACATGAAGCTAGACAACCTTTATCCCCCCTACTTGATTGGATCTTGTCATGATAGCAAGCGTAATTTGAAAACTGCTAATTAGCAAGTGTAGCATGTCTGATGTCCAAATCCCGATTCACTTACTGATGCTTGAGTCCATTTTTTTTTTTGTTGAACATAACATGAACTATCTAAAGCTTTATGGATGAACTTATTTGACATTTCTTTTTACTTCTATTCTCTTCACCCCTATTTCTCTGTCCAAATCCATTCCATTAATTTTAGGTATGTTTGGTAACCAAGAATATGTCTTAATCAGATAGGGCTCAAGGGTAAGTCAGTCATCCCTTCTAGTGATCATTCCACCCCAGCATTTGATAGATATCTTCCACCTAACCCAGTGGTGCCAATTTCCAGATCGCTTCAATTACAAAGCTATCAACTCAGAAAGTCTATCAGAAGTGGGCCTTGCCCATTAGGGATGTCCTTTTACTTACTCATGGCTCATTCCTATCTCTCTGTCAATGGTATGAACATTATACACTAACAAGTTATACACTACAGTGGGCCTTGCCCATTAGGGATGTCTTTTATTTCTGATCCAAACTCAAAGAATGTTTGAAATAACACTCACAGTTGTGTTTCATTATGCTCACAAAGGTTGGGAAAGTGACCAAAGGATTTTAATGTTGTCATTGGCCAAAACCAGCTAATGTCAAGCCATTGGCCTTGGTTTTACAAACGTTTCATGCTAGTTTTGTCTAACTGGACTAGAGATTATGTAGGCTCTGAGCATGTACCAGTAAAATTCCAGCTGTGTGTAGAATTTCTAGATTAGGCCCTCATAGACTAAATAGTCAATCCCTTGGGACAGTTGGGATGTTATGAGCAACACGATAGAAGCATAAATCTGTAAAAAAATCTGATTATACTTGACTTATTCTGAATTCTAGAGTAAGCTGATTTTTTCCTTCTGATTCATGAAAAAATTATTCCTTCTGATTCATGAAAAAATTATTGACCTGATTTTCAATGAACTTTTTTATTTAAAGTACATTAAAATCATATTAATCCTTAAAAAATAAAAAAATAAATGTTAAAATCATTGCAAAAATCTACGAAACCCTATAAAAAAAAATTAATAGAATTGATGAATCACTCAGAAATAGGATTGATTTCAGAATGGAAGTGAAGTCAATGTAGAATTGGCGTGGAAATTTTTCGAAATTTTGTCCCTTTAGTTTTCTTTCCGACCTATGGAAAATCCTAACTAGAGCGATTGGCAAAATTTGGAAGGGTCTCAATCATCCTAAATTGTGGGGGGCATGTGAGATAGTGTCAAGCAACAAATGAATTTGTTCTAAATCGTGGTTTCAATATGACCCAAGCTCTCTCATGCCTCACCCCATGGATTCTGATGAGATCAAATATATAATTAATATTATACATTAATTTTAAAATTATATCTATTATGCACTATTATCGATGGCTGTTTAATGGGGAAGCAATGAACCCCTATAGTTTATAATTAATATTATAAAGTACTTTCAAATTGTTATTGACTATTAATATATATTAATAGCATAGAAGCAGAAAATGACAAAAAATTGCGACTACTCAGAAGTCGGCATGTGTAGTGATTTATTCCCCAAAACATAAAGATTTTTTGATTGACAACTTTGAACACTTTTTTGCGATTTATCAGGTGATTAATCGGCAAAAAGAGATGTTTATTCAACAAAAAAATTGCATGAAACTAACAAAAACCCTAAAAGTGATGCTAACAAGAAAAAACCGTAAAAATGTGACATGATTCTCTACGAAATTAATGTGCGACGTTGAAGACACAATCGAGAAAGTTGGGTCAAAAGTGTTGCAAAGTCCCGAAGTGTTGCAGAGTCAGGAAGTAGCGTAGGAGATAGGCGATTACAAACAAAATGTTCCCCTCTTTCTACATTGAATATATTGTATAGCTTGATTGATACTATTTCCTTTTTAACATTGATTATGTTTGTATAAATTTCAAATATTTAAATTGTTGCAATATGAAAGAAAAGAAGATCTTAACAAAGCTACCTTATTTATTTATTGTGATTTGATCTAAAAGAGCAAGGTAACAAAATTTTGCCTTATTTATTTTGCAGAAAACAAAGAACCCTACAATATTCATTTTAGGCTTGTCAATTATGACATATAAGATTTTACAATTAATCAAAATGCTAGATATTTAAAACTCTACTCAAAGTTAAATTAAATAACTCCTGCAATTCAGTCTCTAAGTTCAACATATATAAAGTTGTTTTGGTGTATATATATATATATATATCACTTCACATATGTGTATATCATGCCAACTTTGTATATAATTGGTTGTTGATATATATAATAAAAGGAACTTGAGAAAATTCTAGAAAATGAATTCTACTTAAATGATTATGAAGATTTTCTGTTATTGACAATATTTTGCAAAGAAATCTTCTTTTTAGCTCACGTCATATTTTGGTACTACTTCAAATCATAGCTTGATTGAAATTTATACAAACAAAATCAATGTGAAAACTTTGAGTCCTCCAAGTTAAAAATATAGCAGGAGGAGATTGTGCAAGTGCTTTGAATCATTTATATAAGAAGTTTAAGTCCTTTATCATCTAAAATTCATCATCTATGCTATGGAAATGTCTTTTAATTTTAATTTTTTAAGCAGTTATTGATTGTGTTTCTTCAAATTTTCACCTTTTTTGTAAATCTGATTTTTCCATTTTTTTTTGTCTTTTTTTAAAAAAAAAATCCTACTCCTTCGGTTTGTCAATTTATCCCCCAAACAATTTATGCTTATATGAGCAAGACAAAGCTCTAATTATTGTGGGCTTGCATGGAAATAAACCTCAATAAAGACTTGCATGATTTCATCATCGTTTATGTCAGTGACTATAGTTTCACATTGCAATTGTGCATATCAACTTGCCATATACTTCTTGTATTTGGTGTCAATAGCCAAGCCAAGGAATGGACGATCAAGGGAGGACATCGGTAGTCTAGTGTGTTATAATAGTCATGCAGTCCTTGTGCACCCAACTTCCAATTACTAATTTCAAAGGAGAAAAAATGAGAACTTAAAGCCCATTAATAAGTTTCACATGTACCTATAGCCGAACATTGTTTTAGCTTTTTTGGTTCATAATTGGCCCATTTATGCACAACTATAATAATATTTGTGCATGACTACTAGGACATTTGTCCATAAAGTGCACAATTATTGAGGCATCTTAAAGTAGGTATCGGGCGACACTTTCAAATGGCCACTTTTTGACCCTTTGACACTTGACAAATTCTATAGGAGCTTCGTTAATACCCAAAAGCCAAAAAATATTTTATTAGTTGTTGGAAATAATAGGTACTGAGAGGGGGGGGGGGGGCACGAATCAGTACTGATAAAAATTGTAGTCTTTTACTTATACCTTTAAATATCAACAAAAGAAACTTCCAAACTATGAAGCATATAACTGTAATTGTGAAGTAAAAGTGCAATGAATCAAATAACAACACATCCACACACATAACACTCAAATTTTTATCGTAGAAACCCTTGGTCAGAGGGAAAAACCACGGTAGGGATGAGACCCACAATATTCTCATAGCAATAGAAAAGTGTGCTCCTTGAGGAGCTTACAATATGTCACTTTCTAGGTGACTCGCCCTATTAGGAGTGATTGATACCTTATTAGAAGTATCTAAAGTCATATTACAGGCTACCTTGTTAGAGAATTTTAATCTCACTTATACAGTGTTCACCCTATTAAGGGATTTACAATAAATTCCTGCTAGAGACTACCATTCTAAGGGATTTTAACTTGTTGAAACTATTAGAAAAACAAAAGGAGTAATTAACATGTAGCATGCACTCCTTAATGCTAATTTGATCCTTTGATACTATGTACTTGTTCTGAATCTAATCATGTAGTTTCTCTAGAAATAGTTATGCAATCCTTGTTCAAGATCTTACTTTTCAACAACACTTTTTACAGCTTTTCAACAACATAACTTCTTCACAACAACAACAACAACTATCATCTTACATCCTTTTACCTTCGACTGTAAACCTAATTAGGGTTTCCATTTCCCTCTAAAATTGCTTTTGATGACATTAATTTGTCATTAGTATTCAAACAACACTTTCAGTAAGCTTACACCGAAAGACAGTAAAGGGCAAACCAAAGATCAGATTGGCAGATCACCAAAAATGACTAAGTACAGAATGAACCGATGACACAAGGTAGTGTGTAAACCGAAAACCACAATGCAGAGAGATAAAGTGGAACCCTAAATGCAAGTTACAGTGCAAACCAATGAAACAAATTCAGTGCAACCGACAATGAAAATTGAAGGACAGTCAAGCATGACCGAAAGACAGAACCGATAGTAAGTTGCAGCCCGCAAAAAGTGGATCTGACTTCCACGTCAGATAAAGAAAGGGTATTCTATTTATCGAATATTTAATTGTTTTTAAATCCATTGCTTGAGGAACAAGAAACATTAATGTAAGTGTTTTAATCAGTCTAACTGATTTAAAACACATAGACTAGGAGATCTAGGTGCAAGTTGTAAACCTGATCTTAGAGTTAACATTGTTTTTATCATCAACTTGATGAAATCAATCCATCTATATATAGATGATGTAATCATTCATTAGAATGTGTGTGAAAGAGAGAGAGGAGAACAGAACGAGCACATCTATGGATTGAATTAAGAGTTTCAAGAATCAAAGCAGAAAAAGAAGAATTTGATTAGTAGAATCAAGAACAGAGGAAACCGATAATCAGAGGTAATATTCAATCATAGTTAAGGTGATAATATTTTGTATGTGAACTACATAGGATCTGTATCAACAATAGGAGATTGCACTTACCAGGTCAATTGTAATTTTCTATCATTCTAACAAGTGAAGCAAAGTGTAAGAAATCTTTTCAAGAAAGTTGGATTTAACAGTCCTATATCAAATCTCTTAACCGAGTATACACTTAACAGTGTTTCTGAAAGCTCTTAATAGAGTAGACTTTAACAGGTCTCCACCAATACTCCTAACAGGGTAGATCATCAAAAGTGATCAAAATTGTAAGCCTTAACCGGCCCCTCCCATTCTGCAGATAGTGAAGTTTTGTGGGTGCCATCCCCACTGCAGTTTTCACTTCCTAACAAGAGTTTTCTGTGATATCATATCTTGTGTTATGTGTCAATTATGTTCATGAATGTTTCTATGAATGATTCATATGTTTATTAATGTTATGAATTAATATAACTCTAACAAAGATAGTGTAGATCAAATGGAATGGATATGCAATTGATTACAAAGGTTAATTGATTAAAGAACCTAAAAAAGATTTAGAGGTACTGATTCACCCCTCCCCTCTCATTACTACTTCCCATTAAAACCCAACAATTGGTATCAGAGCCAAGCCTCTTCTTGAAAAGCTTAAAGCCTTAAGAGAAAAGATCATACAATGGAGAAGTACAAACTTGATAAAAATATTGAGAATAAAAAGCTTGAGATACAGATGTTCTATGAATAGTATAAAGAAGCTAGAATCAAGATGAGAGAGTTGTTGGATGAGAGGAAAGGAATGGAAACTCGAAGAAATGAAAAAGATTATCAAGAAGAAGAGATTCCATATTTCTTTGAGTCTCAGGATCAAATACAAGCAAAGCACCAGATACATCAGAAGAGAACGTCACAAATCTAAAGGAGATCAATCAACATCTGACAGAACAAATAAAGATGTTGCAAATCAGTCAAGAGACCCAGATGGTTAGAATGATTGATGTGATGAGTTATGCTAGATAAGATGAAGTAGAAAGAACACTAGCTACTAATGATAGGAGGAAGATTACAAAGAAAATACAATAAAAGGAGTTAGAAATTCAAAGACATGTTGAGCATCACCATGAGCTCACAAATCAAATCATTCTCATGAGTCAAGAAGCAAATAGAATGAATGTTGAACTCATTGAAAGAATACAGATTATCGGTGAACTAAGAGAAGAAAATGAAAAACTAAAGCATGAGGTTAGAATTCAGCAACAACATAATGAAGTTATCAGAAAGGATGAAGAGAGAAAATAAAAGAATGAGTGATTTATTTGGAAGGACAACGAAGAGTCAACAACAACAATGGTCTAGGCTTTACCAAAACTGGAGAATCATCAAATCAATCCAATCCAAATAATGTTTATGAAAATCCAAGACCAAGAAAGCTTACATGCAAACACTGTGGAAAGCAAGGTCACACAAAAAATATGTGCTGAGGCAAAATGAAAGGTATTCCTAAATCTACACCTTCATTCATAGGATTCTGTGATAAATGTAACAAGAAAGGACATAAGGCATGTGAATGTAAGTCTAAGATAGAACAGCCAAGGAAGGAAACCTACATGGACAAATATTGTCCTACATGCAAGATGAATGGGCACACAAGTCTTGAATGTTGCAGAAAGAAAAGACAAGCATGGAAACCTAAAGGTCAAGACACTCTATATCAACCGAAGCATATCGGTAGTTAGTATGTATGGGACTACAATACTTGGACAAATTGTACAGCATGTGGAAGGTATGGTCACATTGCTGCAAACTATATGAGACTATGGACTAGAAATTCTAGAGGATGGACTAACCCCAGAATGGCATGCTTACACTGTCACAAAGTTGGTCATCTAAAAAAGGATTGCAGAGACCGAATGACAGAGACAAGCACATACCCCAATGGAAACACCATTGGAGATATTCGGAAGGAAAGAGACAAGATGTGGAGAAAAGCTTCAAGCAATGATGAAGCTGGAACAAGCAATACAAATGGTGACACCCCATCCAATGGATCCGGTGACATCACCAACCCCACATAAGAAGAACAAGTAAGTATGGAACTGCATTAACACTAAGCTATTACTTTACATCAGTTCCATAATATGATGAAATAATTCCAAATTAGCATAAGAAAGATGCATCATGGTTATACTTGTTGAAATATGTGAAAACTATGTCTTCGGGCATATATACCAAAACCCGTCGGTATACACTTGAAGAAAAGATTGCCTATAGACATCGGTTATAAGCAAAAATTGTTAGTATTGACTGAGATGTATCGGTAAAACAAGCACATGAACAAACTACATGTATTACCGAAACCTATCGGTAAAAGCTAAGTCAACTTTGACTGCTCAGAAACGTTGTAAGCCTGACCCATGGTAATAAAGTCTTCATCGACGAACTCAGTCTTGAAACACCGATGAGTTGGTGAGAATTTATTACACATGTTTTTAGGGCAACAACTATAAATAGGGCATCAGAGTGACTCATTTGTCATGACACCCAGAGCAGAGCGAGCAAAGGCGATTTCAAGCAGAAAGAAACCAAGTTGTAGAGCGATCACGACTCGACCACTAAGAACTCCAAAACAATTCAAAGATCTGTGGAAACACAAACAGTAAGTTCTACAGACCTATAAATCCATTATACATTTACACAAAAGCCCTAATTTATGAAAATGGCATCAACATCATGATCCGTAAAAGCTAAGAAGGATAAGAAGGATGAATTCAAACTCATCAAAAACAATGCATGTGAGGAACCCAAATATAAGATTCACCTAGAGGTTGCCTCACACCCTGATGACGCTGGTGTGTTTTCATGCATACCAGCTAGGGTTTTTCTATTTGAGGACGTTTGATCCTTCATACACTGCAAAATTGGAAAAATTGGAAAGACAGAGATGGAAGAAGCTTACCAGAAGCTTTGCAATGAAGACAGAACACTTAAGGATGAACACAAACACATTGAGGTAAATGGACTTACCAATGCCCTAACATTTCTAAAGGTCTTTAAAATTGACTAGATTCGGTTAGTGCTAAGAAGAATGCACAATAACAAGCTATGGTTGGATGAACTAAAGGAAATCACCCAATATGTCATCCATGTGGTCACCAGTTACCCCATAAACGATAAAGTAAAGGTGCTCAAGCATCCATCGAAGGCAAAGACTGAAAAGATGACTGGAGCCAAATGGGATGGGCGTGGACTGAAAGTGACAACCATAGCCGATGATGAAATTAATTTTGGTGCATGTGTACTGGGTTACAAATTCTTCCAGGCTAGCAGATTAAATAGTATTTCTTCAGGTGTTGTGGATACATCTTACAAAATCATGAAGAAAGGCACACAGTTAGACTTGTCCAAGCTACTACTAAATCAGTTGAAAGAAAATCTCAAGACAATCAGGACTGCAAAGTCAAACACCTGTAAGTT
Source organism: Thuja plicata (assembly GCA_018584345.1). NCBI lineage: Eukaryota > Viridiplantae > Streptophyta > Pinopsida > Cupressales > Cupressaceae > Thuja > Thuja plicata. Next base: position 45,322 of record MU224995.1, read on the forward strand.
TGGCTCATTAATCATGTGCATTTTCTTTTATTTTCAAGAAAATTTCCCATCTATTGGAGATGTAAAATGGGACAGCACCAAGCCAGTAACCATACAGATCAATGAGCACATAGAGACTCTAGGAGATAATTTTGAAACTATCATGGATGAATACTTTAATGTATTCAAAGATTGAATGCAAAAGAAGGTAAGAATCCCTGAGCAACTCATCAAGAAATTTAAGGATGAGATATGCTTCATGGTTGACACAGATCATACCTACATCAAACCTGTATTGGAAAGAATAACATGGTTGCAACCACTAGAATATGAGATCAACATTGATCTTGCAACCAAGGAAATTAATGCCTTAATCAATGAGCCACTGGACAAAAAGCAACCAAGGTTTGGAACATATGAGGAGGCCGAGAAAAGAATTAAATCAGGCCTAGTAGTCAAAAAGATTGTGAAAAAGAAGGAAAAAATGGTAAAGAATCTCACAAAGATTCTATCTGTAGAAGAGAAAGAAGCTGAGAAAGATGAAGAGATAGAACAAGAGGAGGAAACCGAAGAATAGGTGTCTACCAGTAAAGATGATGAAAAGACTGACTCAGAGGAAACAGAGTCAGACTCACCACCTCCTCCACCATCAAAGAGACCTAGAACTATAGCTGCTTCAAGGACCAGAAGCCAAATGTCAAAATAATCTACTCCTTCACCTCTTAAGAAAGGAAAAGTTAGGACATATAAGAGAAAAGCACCTGCATCGAAGAGAGGACAAAATAAGAAGGGTAGAAAATTCATCAGAACAAGAGAGGATATAGAGGATACCAAGCGAGATGAATCCTTAGAGGCAAAAAATGTCAAGGTAAAGGAACCTAAAACCATTGATGACATTTGTGCTTACATTGCAAATTCTGGATCTATTTTTGATCCAAATATTAGAAAATGGGGGAAAAGAAATCAGGAAGATCAAAACAAAATTGAAGAAGCCATGATAGCTAATATGTATAATTTCAAATATGTACCCATGTAATTTGAAGGAAATCATGTACCATGGGAACTCTTGGATAGATTATCCGCCTGATGGACATTTGCTTTGGCAAATAAGAAAGAAATCAGAGAGAGAGTACTTGTCTCTCTAATGCCACCTGAATCAAAAAAGGTAGAAATACATGAAATGATGGAGAAACACAAGAAATAATTCTCACCAAAGCTACAGGCATACAAATTTCTTGTAGGAAATATGATTGAACTTGAAAAGGGCAGTCACAATAAATGGTGCAAAATCATGAATAGGCCAGTTGAAAAAGATAGCCTCGACAAAGACCTTCAACAACAAGATGTTGATAAGGCAAACAAAGATGATACATCCATTGACCTGGATAAAGAGGAAGATGATACAATAGGGAACAAGGATGTAGATGTGGTAGATGAAACATGGGATGATACCACAAATGACAATGTTGTAGACACCAATATCATCAACATTACCGATGGCCTAGGTAAAGAAATCAATAAGGATGAATATGTCACTGTTGTAAAAGATACAACCGATGAACATGACACAATAATTGATGGAGCATGGGTGAACATTCCAAACAAACTACCAATATTGATACAAGCTATCAATATCATGCAAGAATCAAGTAAATCACCTGACAAGGAGACTCCAAAGGATGCAAGAGAAGAAGAAAATAAAGATAACACCGATGATTATAAAATCATCAGAGACACTCAAGATGTAACTAATACCAGCAATGTTACAGAAGGAGATAAGGAAAAAGATGTGGATACTCAAGGAAAGAATGATAACACCAAGGAAGATGATGTAAAGGACTCAAATGAAGGAGACAAACTAAAAGATGGAACTCCTGAGGAAATAGACAAAGGTGCTATCGACGATGCTAAGGTGAATGTGGAGACGTCTGCAGACACCCGACATGCTGAAACTGATGCAAAGCAACAGAATGAAGCACAACAAGTCACATCATCAAGTACAATAGACAAGGATGAGAAATTAGCAATGGTGCTACACTCCACCGAGTCACAAAAGAAGAAGAAGAAGACAAAGAAGAAAAAGTTGGAGTTCACACTTGACAAAATCATTGAGATACCGAAGTGTGATCCCACTACACTTGACATGGATGCACTGCAAGAATATAGAGAGATATGCCAAAGGAAGGCATTACAAGAAAATTTGAAGAAACAACATAAAGAAACAATGGTACTAGAGACAACATGGGACATTCTACACCAGATTGTACCTGATGTTGATATTGATCAAAGCAAGCCCATAATTGATCAACTAGTTATCCTCACCAACGCCATCACAACTCAAAACGTTGATGCAAAGAAAGCAATTGAGGAGAGAGCAGAAATGAAGTATCAACAAAAGCTTCTAGAAAACATCAGCCAAGAAGTGGCCAAAAATAACGTAAAGCTGTCAGAATTCATATCAGAATTAGATCCCATTATATTTGAAGCTATAACTTTAATCCAAAAGCTAAGCACAATTGAAAATTTCACTCAAGAAAATAGTGACAACATAGCTAAGCTGGATACAGATCTAGAAAATAGTGCTAGTAGCCTAATAACCGATGGAGAAAATGCAGTCAAACTTCATTATGAAAAGATCATAGAGGTGAAACGGTTAAGGAAAGATCTATGGGAAGCAGAGACATGATTCAGAGAAGAAGTAACTGAGCTACAAGCTCAACTTCTGCCAAATCTCACACTACTACAACAGCATATCAGTTATGCAAGACAACTGATAGCAACTCCCGAGATGTCTGTAGCAGACAACATCTATGATATGCATGCCAAGATAAAACTTGAGAAAATGGCTCTAGAAAACCTGAAGGAGCAATGGGAGAAAATGATGGAAGACATGAAGTCTTCTCACTCACACATATTTTATAAGCTCTAAGGTAATTGACCTTTGCCCTTAATATCAAATAAAGGGGGAAATGATACTTATACAAAATATCATTGAAAATGTTATGTACATTTAGTCAGAATAGGAAAAAGGTAGATATGTATATGTATATTCATAAAAAGACAGTGATATGAAGAAGGAGAATATATCATATGTACAAATATATCGGCATATACATAGGGGGAGTCATTAAATGACTAAGGATTATATATGTTGTATATACTTAACATTTTGTTAGTATTTTGCACATATCAGTTTTTGATACTAATGTCAAAGGGGGAGATTGATGACATTAATTTGTCATTAGTATTCAAACAACACTTTCAATAAGCTTATACCAAAAGACAGTAAAGGGCAAACCAAAGATCAGATTGGCAGATCACCAAAAACAACTAAGTACAGAATGAACCGATGACACAAGGAAGTGTGTAAACCGAAAACCACAATGCAGAGAGATAAAGTGGAACCCGACAGAGGAACCCAAAATGCAAGTTACAGTGCAGACCGATGATACAGATTCAGTGCAACCGAAAGTGAAAACTGAAGGATAGTCAAGCATGACTGAAAAACAGAACCGACAATCAGTTGCAGCCCGCAAAAAGTGGATCTGACTTCCACATCAAATAAAGAAAGGGTATTCTATTTATAGGATATTTAATTGTTTTTAAATCCATTTATTTAGGGACAAGAAACATTAATGTAAGTGTTTTAATCAGTCTAACTAATTTAAAACACATAGACTAGGAGATCTAGGTGCAAGTTGTAAACCTGATCTTAGAGTTAACATTGTTTTTATCATCAACTCGATGAAATCATTCATTAGAATGTGTCTGAAAGAGAGAGGAAAATAGAACAAGCACATCTATGGATTGAATTGAGAGTTTCAAGAACCAGAGCAGAAAAAGAAGAATTTGATAAGCAGAATCAAGAACAGAGGAAATCGATAATCAGAGGTAATATTCAATCACAGTTAAGGTGATAATATTTTGTATGTGAACTACATAAGATCTGTATCAGCAATAGGAAATTGCACTTACCAGGTCAATTTGTAATTTTCTATCATTCTAACAAGTGAAGCAAAGTGTAAGAAATCTTTTCAAGAAAGGTGGATTTAACATTCCTATATCAAATCTCTTAACCGAGTGCACACTTAACAGTGTTGCTGAAAGCTCTTAATAGAGTAGACACCCATAATATTTTGTATGTGAACTACATAGGATCTGTATTAGCAATAGGAGATTGCACTTACCAGGTCAATTTGTAATTTGCTATCATTCTAACAAGTGCAACAAAGTGTAAGAAATCCTTTCAAGAAAGGTGGATTTAACAGTCCTATATCAAATCTCTTAACCGAGTGCACACTTAACAGTGTTGCTGAAATCCTATGTAATGGTTTTCCAACAATGACACCCATACTCCATAAAATCATCGCCAATGTCATCTACCAACATTATTCTATCAACATTCTCCCCCTTTAGCATTGATGGAAAAAAATTCAAAACTTTCAAAACCTATACCTAATGGCTGATTGCATACTCCCCCTGAATCTATAACTCCTCTTTGTACCATAGACTATATAATTTGTATACTCTCCCTTTTTTATCTACTATATACTCCCCCTTTTTTTCCAATAATGCCAAAGACTATGATCAAAAATTGTATGTACAAAGGCATTCATAACTTATAGTTTGTCAAATAAAGTCTTGAAATGTACCTTTATACTGGAAAGCGAATGCTCCCATGAATCCTTTAGCGTTGTTAAGGAAATGTGATGACCATTTAGGCCTAAAGCCAGATCCTTCATACTATCAATTGTACTTATGTCTGGAGCACCTACCAATACTTTAGATTTCTTAAGATATGATTGGATAATGTCCATGTGTGGAGTTAGAAATCCTTGTAATTCAAGAAAAGTCATCCTTATCCTATCCTCTTCTACCTTAAGTTCCATTTCCTTATGTATCGATGCTTTCAGTTTTGCAGTATGATCCATCATAGAACTGTTCAATGGGTCCAATTGGTTGACAAGTGTAGTCAATTATGTCTCCAGTTCTTCCTTCTTTGTCTTAATCTTTGCTGTGAAGCTGGTCAGAATAGATATTTTGTTGAATATTTTTCCAACTTCGAGTAATGACTCTTTGAGTTCCTTGACCAGTTCAAATAGTAAAACCTTCTCAAGAGAAATATTCTACAGTAGCTTCTCGATCATCTCCTTCTCCAATCTCTTCTCTTCTTGTTTAATCATCTCCTCTTCCATGTCATGATCTAGACTAGTAAATGCATCAAATAAAGTTTTAAGTTGATCAATCATAGATGCTTCTTCATCAAGTTCTACATAAGGAACTAAATCAGCCAGTATAGAAACTTCTTTCCTCAGTATTTTCTTCTTGAATTTATTCTGCTTCATCCTATTCTTTTCAGCCTTTTCAGCCAGCTTCCTTTAAAATAGTATATGTTCTTTTGGCTTTAACTTGTTGACATCTTTATTCAAAATTGCAAATTATGGATCATCTTCTTCCTCTTCATCTTCATCATCTTCTTCCATCCTCTTCCTTTTCTGCTTCTCACCAGTATCCTTTGTGTTGGTTTTTGAAGTACTAGTGGTGTTATCCTTTGGTGTCTCAAATCCATCTTTACTACTTTTCTCACTTGTACCAATATTTCTTGTATAAGTTTCCATCTTTGTCTTGTCATGTCCTTGGTCTTGTTGTTGCCAATCTTGCTTTTCTTGATTTTCTTCACCTTGATCAGTATCCTTGACATGTTCGGTTGTGTCCTTTGGTTGTTCTATGGGATCAGTCACCTATTATGTTGACTTAATTTTTTTTGTATCATCAATCTTGTGTGTTTCAATATCAACTACATCATCATTTATCTCAATTGGATACTGAAGTGGTTTATCTTCATCTTCATCTCCAACCATAGGAGATTTGGGATTATCAGTGATATCTTCAACCATAACTTCATCATCTGAATCCTTTGTTAGGTCAATATGAGTAACAAAATTTGGAATACTACCTAACACACTCCCATTAACTCTTTCAAAGTAAAAGTATCATCTACTTGAGATGTACCTGTTGTGTCTGTTACCTATGGTTGATCCATATTGAATATTCATTTTCATATCACCATTGTCTCTTCTTCAACATATTTCTCATTTTCAGCTAGTATTTTTATAGCCTTGTCACCAATATTGAACCTATCTTTATACTTTTCAAGTGCTTCATCTACTTGCTTAATTGTTAAATGTGTCACAGTATAAAGAAGTTTCCTTTCTCTTATTTCCTTTTCAATTTCAACCACAGACTCCCATTTGACATTAATTTCTTCGTATAGTTTATCATAAATATGATCTTTGAGTTGACTAGGTACTCTAATGAATTTGTGAAAGTGAAATACAATAGCATCGTCAACTATTTTATTGTCTTCATCATATAGTTTAGAGAACTTGAATTTACTTATGTTACCTATCATTCCATGTTCTCTAATTACCATTGCGACTTCAGTAGCACTCTTAGGAATATTAAATTTTGTTTTTCCAAACTTCCCCATGTCAGTAATTTCCTTCTCTAAATCAGTTTTCTCACTGTCTACCTTTGTCTTCTTCTTCTTCTTTCTAGGAGAGGCCTTTGTCTATCCTCAAGTTTTTCTCTTTAAAAATATTTTTGTCTTGATAGGTTGAGATACCTCAGGTAGCATAGGGTCAAAATATTTAACTTCATCACTCTTTTCCATACTAGACTCTTCCACCGAAGGTAATTCTGGAGTCTTACTTTGAGTATCTACTTGCTTCATTTTCCTCTTAGCATAAGCATTTGGGATGCTCTTCTTTTTCTCACTTGTTGAACTGATACCTTCACCAATTACAAACTTCTCTTCCAACTGACTTATGATCTTATTTTCTTTTCTTTCTATTCTTGGCTTTTTGAGTTCTAAGTTGATTCTTTCATAAGCTTCCTCAAAAGTGTCATACTTCTTTGCTTCATTATTAACTGTTAGTTTAAATAATGCTTCAATGTTCAGAGTTAACAATTGTTCATCAATTTTATATCCATCTAAGGAATCCATGAAATCTTGGGATCTACCGCTTGAATCTTGCAAGTTTCGGTATCAACTAGAAAATGAATAGTATCTTTGTACTTCTCCATAATGTGTGGTAGAATTCTATACTCCTTGTGCTTTCTATCCTAAAAATCCTTAAAGTATCGCCACATAACATTATTTAGGTTCTCACCTAGTTCACCTATGTACTTGTTGATTTGGTATAATGTTGGTCTATTTGTCTTCCATGTTACCGCTCCTTTACCAAGGAAGAAATTTTGAACATAAAAGAACATATATACCAAAAGAAATCCAAAATTTAGTGCTTGCTTCTTATCGGTCTGAATCCTCTTCAGGTTAGACAATAGCTATGTGCTCACCATCTCAGCTAGGTCATATCTAGTTCCTTCCTTTACTATCTGGTAAGTGGAGTGAATAGCTCTGCGGGGCACACTATTCAACTGACTCGATTGGTAGACCTTGTAACCGACAATCATTACTGCAAATCAAACCTCTTGATCTTCAATGTCATCTATCTTCATTGCTTTGTGATCTTTCTTTAACTTAGTGAGTTGTGCTACCATCTTCATGGATATTTACCTTAGGGTGTAGGGTTCCCTGTCAATTGAGAAACCTGTGATCAGATGAATCAGTTCCTTAGTGATCTTGATCGGTTCATCCAGCCATATGGATTGATCATGAAAATGACTCAACACATATCAAATACACTCCTTAAAGATTTCAGGTAAGTCCAAAATATGTGTCAAACCCTTCATTTGAAGATGTTTGAACTCATCCTTAAGTTATCCATTGTTGCACATTGCTAAGTATTCCTTCTGTATTTGTTCATTTTCTAACTCAACAATATTACAATGTATAAATATGCTTATGTCTCCAATCAATAGAACACGAGGTGGAATTAGGGATAGGGCACCATTTTGTCAACTTTTGTTACCTTCAACAGGTGTAACTTATGTTCTACTTCTGCCTCATTTTTATCTCGATCAATTTTGGTGTAGCAATCCTTGATGCCATACTGATTCAACAAATTCTTGCTTTGTATCTCAAACACACCAAACTCCTTCACAATTGACTACCGCTTTGCTAAATATCTTAGTTAGGGTTTTCAAATTCGTAGTTCGATTCTCTATAATTATTCAACATAAATTGTTCGCACAATCGATCACAATATGAAATCACACTCCTCTCATGTAAACACTCTTCAAAATGCAAGGTGAATAATGAATAGGTTGGCCTATAATTTATTTTCCCAGAAAAAATTCCAACAACTAGTTGGTACAAAACATTTAATGTAGTTCACCGATGTCATGCTACCAATTACAACCTCCACTGGTTAATGCTAAGAGTAGCATTGGCACATAATTTTTTTGCAAATGATGAAATCAATGATTCACAACAACTCGTCTCTATGTAATTCATCGAAATTAACATCAATGCATCTCACTATGCAAATAAATAGTACCACTCATCATTATAAGGGACCAGTTAGATATAATAATGGACTTCAGTCCCTAAGAAAAACTTAGTTTTCTTAGTTTGAGGATGAATCCCCTGAGCCATAGGATGGTGGGTTACTTGTCGATATGTTGGCATCTTCTTTACTTTCTTCCTTCTTCACCCATATCTTTTTCATCTCATTCCCCACTTCTTCAACATTAACAACCTTTTTACATTTCCTATCTTCATTGCTTGGTGACCGGTTCCTGTATCTACAATATCTTATGACACAAAAGCATGCCATGCCTATTGTGCTCCAGGGTCCAGCATTACCTCTAGCATTCCTCAATCGACAATTAATATCCATGTGTCCATAGTTTCCACAAATAATACATGTCACATTCATGTTTCCTTCTCTTCTTAGAGAACTTGCCGGTTTGTTAGGTATCCTTGATTTGCAATGTTTTTCCTTGTATCCAAAGTTGTTTTATGTGTAACAATAACCATTGAAATTCCCTTCAAATGATATAATATTGGTCCTTGATCTTCACTCATAAGCATGATGACCATACTTATTGCAAGTGTAACAACAAACATTAAAATGAGTAGTTCTTGGAACATTCACTGGTTTTCTTCTACATACATTAGCAGTGTGTTCAGGCTTTCCACAATTGTAGCAAGTTACCTTGTGGACTAGTGTAAACCTTAGGAATCTTTAATTTTTTCTCTGCACCATACTTTGATGATTCTCCTCTTTAAAATTTGTTGTCACCAGTATATCCTGGTCATGGGCCAGAAGTATCTTTAGGTCGCCTTTGATTCTTCAATTTCTCATCGATATACTGTAGGCTTTGTTCATATTGCTTAATTTTTTTTATTTTTCTTCCTTTCAATCTTCAAGTCCTTCTTCAGTTTTTCATTTTACTACCTCAATATTTCATATTTAGTACACATTTGTATGTTTTCATCATTGGTGTCACTTAGTTGTTCATTCAGTGTGTGGTTCTCATGTGTCAACCTTTGAAGTATAACATCCTTTTCTCTAATCAAATCTTCAACATTCTTCTTTGCAGTTTCAGCAATCTTTTTTTCATCTTCAACAACTCTCATGCTTTCAAGTATCTCACACATCCTTATGGCTTGACTATCTTTTTCTCTTTCCATCATGGTTACTTCTTTAGTCAGGATCTTTTTCTTTTCCATCAGGTCTTCTATTGCTGCCTTAGCTTCCTCAGAGTTGACACTTCCTTCAAATAATTCATCAATGTTGTCCAGACTTTCTTTCAGTTGTTTAGTCAATTCTTTCCTCTTTTCTAGTGAATTCTTAATCTTGTTCTTCAACTCCTCAATCATCTCGTTGGCTGCCTCCAACTCTCTTTCATACCTATAGCTTTTCATCTCCTCGAATATACTCCCCTAGTTGTCAAAATTTTCCTCTAGAGAGTCTGAGGTTTGAAACCAATTATTGGAAATAATAGGTACTAAGAGGGGGGTGAATCAGTACTGATAAAAATTTTAAACTTTTACTTATACCTTTAAATACCAACAAAAGAAACTTCCAAACTCATAAGAAAATAACTGTAATTGTAAAGTAAAAGTGAATTAAATCAAATAAAAACACATCCACACACATAACACTCAATTTTTTATCGTGGAAACCCTTGGTCAGAGGTAAAAACCACGGTGGCGATGAGACCCACAATCTTCTCACTGCAGTAGAAAAGAGTGCTATGTTAGGAGCTTATTAAAAGTATCTAAAGTCCTATTACAGACTACCTTGTTAGAGGATTTTAATCCCACTTATACAATGTTCACCCTGTTAAGGGATTTACAATAAAGTCCTGCTAGAGACTACCCTGATAAGGGATTTTAACTTGTTGAAACTATTAGGAAAACCACAAGAGTAATTGATCTGTAATATGAACTCCTTAATGCTAATCATATCCTTTGATGCTTTGTACTTGTTCTGAATCTAATCTTGTAGCTTCTCTGGAAATAGTTTTATAATTGTTGTTCAAGATCTTACTTTTCAACAACACTTTTTACTGCTTCTCAACAACATAACTTCTTCACAAAAGTAGCAGCTATCATCTTATATCCTTTTACCTTCAACTATAAACCTAATTAGGGTTTTCATTTCCCTCCAAAAAAAATTTATCAATCATAACTAACTCATAGAAACTTGAAATCCTTACCGCGTCATCCATAATAAACTTTAAGTTGTTATCCCCAATGTGAAATATTTCTTTAATACTATTGGCCAAAATATGCCTTGGATTCATACACAAATTTGTACACAACTACCTAAAAATTGACTTATTTAATTCCTCGAACAATGTATTACATTTTTCATGTTGTCGAGATTAATTGAATCGTTCACCCTCATAACCAATTTAGCCAATTAATCAAAAAAATTTAATAACCTTTAGCTTTTACATGTTCACTGAACTGACCGGTTAGTGGTATCTTCACTTTTCCCTTTACCGGTGTGACCTAAGAGTCTTGGTCACAAATATTAGTTCACTTGTTGTCTTTACACCTTCCAATGTACCGATAGCAAACTTGTCTTCCTTTACCGATCGTTCCTTCACTTGTTATCATGTTCACCAGTTACCTTTCTCACTTGACTTCTCTTTACCGATTGGATATAAATGTGTACCGGTTGGTATAACTTCGTATACTTACACAAAACATTCTTACCTATGTAATGGTTTTCCAGCAATGACAACCATACTCCACAAAATCATCATCAATTTCATCGACGAACATTCTTCGATCAACATAAGTAGCTAGCTAGGATACGAAGAAAACCAAAAAAAAGTCAATATTTGATGTATAGTTTAGGCTCTATCGGTGCACGAAGTTAGCTATAATGGTTTCCATTACACTTCCCGTAACTGCTATTTACCTAAAAGGTTTGTAAATTGTCTCCTTTTCTATAAAACTCAAGATTATATTATTTATAAAAAAGGATGAAATTTTACACAAACAAATACAGAAAAGTACCAAAAATAAGGTTTTGATACATAGCAATAGACCTATACTATTAGCTTTATAGATCAACTACCAATATATTTGGCACAATAGCAAGTACTAAATCAAGACCATAAATTCAATCAGGGGAGTAAGGTTTCTCGATCTAACATGGAATGAACATCTAATATGAAAATCAAAAATTAGTAATTTATCTTTTAAGTTCCATCACAATTGATATATGATACTTAACCAACACATATGAAGCTCTAATTTTTTTATGTGGCTACTGGCTCCTCAAACAATTTTTCAAGCACTATTTTCACATTGCAACTTTATTTTTAATGCTTCCTCATAAATATTAATGTTTTAACTTTATAAGAGTCTCATTGTTAGTTGGATATTGTGGTTTCTACTTTGGAGGAATGTTAAAATTTATTGTCTTTTTGAAACTCATGGAAAACACCACTTTTTAAGCCTACTGAATCTAAGTGCTTATTATTTACTACAATTGTTGTTGATTATGAAAGAAGTTCCCTAATAATGGTAAACCTTATTCAATTGTGACATGTTTTGTCCTTATCTAATATGTTTTCCCTTCATTACTAGACTTGGGAACCATCTTTAAACTCTATTATGTTCTATCTAATCCAATTATTTGAATATGTAAGTGCCACAAATGGCACAAGTCAACATGACAATCTAATAATGATCTAGTCGTCCACCTAATGACCCATAAGATAAGGAATTACACATCCACTAAAAATTTTCCATCTTGAAGATAGCTCTCTCACCCCTCTTAGTCCCTCATCTATCTCGTTCATACACCAATATAGGTTCCAAGTACTTGTACAAAACCAAAAACCTTTTGATTTTGGTTACCTAAAAGTGACCTTCCTTTTGAAACAAAGTTATCTACAGAGAAGACTATGTTATGGCACCAAAGAATTGGCCATGTTGGAGAAAAAGGTATAAGGAGCTTGAAAAATATATAAACCTTGTTAAAGGTTTGAATGATTGTAATCTTAAATCTGAAATATGTGAGCATTGCACTTATGAAAATAAAACTGCATTCAGTTTTACTTGAGTTCTCATAAATCTTGTGGTATTTTGGATATCATTAACTTTGATGTGTTTGGTCCTGTAGATGTTCTTTCTATTAAACAAAATCACATGTTATGTTTCATTTATTGATCATTATAGTAGAAAGACATGGATATATTCTCTTAAGTGTAAATTTTGAAGTTTTCAGTCGATTTAAAAAATTTAAAGAAATGGTTGAGTTGCAAACAAGAAAAAAAAGGTAAAATATTTGAGGAGTATTAATGACAGTGAATATTTCTCTAATGAATTTGATATATTCAATAAATATTGTGGCATTAATTGACATAAGACAACTTTGTATTCTCTACAACAAAATGGAGTTGCAAGAAGAATGAATAGGGTACAAATGGAGAAGGCTACAAGTATGTTGAGTGGTGCTAGTCTAGAAAAAAGTTTTGGACTGAATTTTTTTCCATTTCTTTCACTACTTGATTACATAGGTCTTCTACATCAACTCTTGATAAATTGTCTATGGATGTATCTTTGACTCATAATCCTTCATTGAGACATCTTAGAGTTTTTGGTTGCGAGGCATATGCACATGAGCTTTAGGAGAAGTAAACAAATTTGGGAACAAGAATTATAAATGTATCTTCATTAGATACACTTATGGTGTGAAAAGATACAAGATTTGGGACCCTTGTGCACAGAAGGAAATGCATAGTAGAAGTGTTATTTTAGAAAAACTAAGCATACTTCTATTATATAGGAGCTAGAACAAACTAAATAGGAAGTTGTGATTCAATTCCTTCTACACTTGAAAATTTTGAATCGGGACCCCTAGATAGACAAGAAGTTGAGGAGATCCCATCTATCTCTAAATATTCCAAAGAGGAAGAAGAACCTCCTATTCAGCTTATTCAAAGATCTACAAGACATAGACAACCATCTAAAAGGTATTGACCTGCTGATTTGAGATGTTTTTTTTTTTTGAATACTAATGTGGATGAACCTAGATCTCTAGAAGAGGCATCGGGTATGAATGTTGTAAAATCTTATAAAAATTTTGTGGATGAAAAAATGGAAGCTTTGAAAAATGATGACACATGGGATCTTGTACCATTGCTTGAAGGACAAAAAACTTGTTAGTTGCAAATGGGTGTGTAAGAAAAATATTGGTTCAGATGGAGGTATTGAGAAGTATCAAGAAAGGTTGGTTGCAAAAGGCTAGTCTTAGGTTGAGGGTGTTGATTATGGTGAAATATTGCAAAATGGAATCCACAATTATTTTGTTGTCTATTGTTGTTGCGTATGATTTAGAGGTCGAGAAAGTGGATCTGAAAACTACATTCCTTCATGGTGATTAGGAGGAGGATATTTATATGGCATAGTACACTACATGGTAAAATGTAAAAGTAATTCAGTTTGTAAATTGAAGAAATATTTGTATGAGCTCAAGAAGAGTCCTAGGATGTGGTACTATAAACTTGATACATATGTGTTAATTTTGGGTTTTGAGTGTTCTAAATAATATCACTATGTTCATTATAAATTTGATATTCATAATTTCATATCCATTACATTAAATGTTGATGATATGTTATTTATTAGCACAAGGAAATGTATGATTTCATAACTAAAGTATTAACTTACTACTAAATTTAAAATGAAAGATCTTTGTGTAGCTAAACACATTATTGGTGTGGAAATTAGAAGAGATATAGTGAACAAAAATCTATGGCTAGACAAAAGTAAGCATGTGAGCTCAGTTTTATAGATGTTTAACATGTAATATTATATACCATTATGTGTTCCCTTTACAACTAGAACTATGTTATTTGATTTGGATTGTCCTACATCCCTATCAAACATGGAAGACATGAGAAAAGTGCCTTACTAGAATATTTTTGGAAGTTTCATGTATGTTATGGTTTGCACCATTCTAAACATTTTCCAAGCAATGGGAGTTCTTTCTAGATATTTGTCTAATCCTACTAGAGTTCATTGATATGTGGTTAAAATATTCTTCAGATATTTGAAGGGTACCTCAGAGTTATTTTTTATTATCATGGTAACTTAATAGGAGACAATTTTTCCCTTGATATTCATGGAACTATGTGGATTCGGACTAAGCAGTGATGATGATAGAAAAATATCCACTAATGATTATGTGTTTACTTTATTTGGTGATTCAATTAGTTGGACGAGTAAGTCATTGTGGTTTCTTTGTCCACTATTGAAGCAGAGTATATGGAAGCCACTTGTGCTTGTAAATAAGTCATTTGACTTAAGGTACTATGTTCAAATATTGAAATAAAATAAGGCACAGTGATAGTCAACGTGTGATCTGCCTAGCTAATAACCCAACATTTCATGTCAGCACCAAGCACATTGATGTTCAATATCATTATGTTAGAGATATGTTTGAGGATGGTAGTCTGAAGCTGGTAAAGGTTGAAACTTTGATTAATGTTGTGGATTCTTTAGCTAAGGTTATGAGATCAAATAATTTCAATATTTGGTGTATTTGGACCTCTCACCTCCTAACAATTAAAACATGGTGTTAGTACCCCTCACATTGATTTTTCCAAGTGTTCAAAAAGAAGGAGATTTGTTAGGAATTATAATAATAAAAGGTTATTAGAAGAAAGCTAGTGGTGATTCCCCTAACTAAGGCTCACTAAAACATAGTTTAGTCATGCATCAACCGAGCTACAGTACAGATCTAACAAGTTGATGCAGATTGTCAGAGCTTATTGCATATGAATCAGTACATCAAGTACATTACAAATTTATTGCATGGAGTCTTTGGCATTGGATGTAAAAGAGGGAGAGATTGTTGATGTCATGCCAAAGAGATCAGTATATCAGAGGGAGAAATTTTATCATAAAAAGAGGTTGATGTAAGAGGGAGAATTATGTATTTTAGTGACTGTGAAGACAGAGGGATTTTTCTGGATGAGAATTAGAATGAAGCTAAAGACATTAATAAATTTATTGTTGTTTCTGTTTCTCTAAAAATTCTTTGTATAATGACATGTTGTGTTGCCATCAATGCCAAAGAGGGAGATTGTTGAAGATAATTATTCCATTGTGTATTGTCATTGATGTTACACACATATATACACAAATATAGTGGTGTTACACAAATGTCTAATCCTAACCAAGCACAGTCAGTGTATGTCGAGCTCTCTCGTGCATTGAAGAATACTCCTGTATCAGCCAAGTGATTTTCAGTACTAACCGAGTTCACTCGAGCAATACAGTAAGGTCGGGCATTGAAGGATTACAGTGCTAATCAAGTTATACATTTAGTGTTAGCCGACTAACAGTAGTTTACACTTTATGTGTAATTGGTTAATTGCAGCCGATAGATTTGAGTTTTATTGTTTATTTGGAAGTTTATTCAAGCCGACTTGACAAGGCTTATGATATATATACAAGGTCAAGTTTGGATTGAATGTGTGAGAAGCGGTAGAGTTTTTGATATGAAGAGTGAAAGAAAAATAAGATGGGATTCTGATTAAGGACAAGACATCCAGACTGATCCGCAATAGAATATTTGATCAATAAGGATCCATTTTAAGACCAAAACAAAGATCTAAATCAGCAAAGATAGTTACTTCTTCAATCATGTCAATTCATGGTTACTCTCTAACAATTGTAGAAGTGGTCCAAATCTCTTTACAGAGTAGACTGAACCATTTTTCATAAATCCTCTCACAAGGTGGCATTTCTACATTGAAGTGTTTGAAGACCTGTAACAAGGCCACTCCTTACAGGGTGATTAAATTATGTAACAGGGTTACACCTAACAATGTGTTTTGTAACCTTTAATAGGGTTGGCTCCTAACAAGGCTCACTTCAGAAGAGTGAAAATTAGTAACTATTTGCAATTGGTGGTTTTCCCAAATTGGGTTTCCACAGTAAATCTTGGTGTCATTTGTGTACATGTTATTTTCTTTATGCTTTATGTTTGTGCACTTAATCACTAAAGGATAATCACATTCAATATCTTAAGATTGCTTTGCTAACCGAGTAATAGAAGAATATCTTTGTTAACCGAGTAACAGTGATAAGTTTGATTAAGAAATCTAAGGGACTTGGATTTGTTTTTGTGGTAAGTGATTCACCCCTCCCCTCTCAGTTACTCAACTCATTTCCAAAAACTAGTACAATCTGGATGTTCGATAAGGTGTCTTTTGAATGTTGGTAGACACTTGTGTTTTTCATTTACCATTGCATTATGTATGATACGAAAGTGCATCTAGATTTCTTGTTGGTTGATAAAACCACATTTTATGTACAATTTATTATTATAAGTATTGCTCATTTAACATTAGGTCATAGATCTTATGGTGGATATTTTGTATGCTTTTCTTGCCCTAAACGGCAACCCTATTTTTGCGGGCATTGTATTACAACTAAGTATTGTGATGTATTCTTCGATTCGAATAGTTGTTGACTTGCCTCTATATCCCTATTTTTGATACTCCTATGAGAATCTTTCCTTGCAATTATATTGTAATCTATTCCTAATTTATAAATATATATAGTTGGCAGTTTTTGGTGTAGAGTTTTTCTCTCAAAAGGGTTTTGCCCATATAAATCATTATGTTTTGGTATGCATACTATTTATATTTATTTTTGTTAAGTTTATGTAAGTAGTGTAAAGATCTAATATGTTTTTGTATACCCTCCTCTCAAGGTTAGTGTAGGAAGTTCTTCTATTACCTTAACATTGTTTCACAAATGTGAAAAGAGGCATAATCCTATTGTTTGTAAATGGGAAATATCCAAGGAATTAAATCCTAAGAATTTCTATTCCATATTATTGATAATATGGCAGAGAACAACTAAGAGGGGGATGAATTAGTTGTTCCTAGATTTCAAATTTAAAACCCTAACCCTTCAAAACATTCAAGCATAAACTCCCAAGATCTGATTTGATTAATTAACCATAAAATATAGAAGAATCTACAAATTAGAAACACATCCACAATGCTTGACACTTATTTTTATCGTGGAAACCTCATTAGGGGAAAACTGCAATGGGGCTGATTACCCAAAATAAGTAATACCTTGTTATAAGTATAAACCTATTACAATAATGGGGAATGCACATGCATTCAAGCTCATAGCCTAGAGCTCACTGCTCAGATGAAAAGCCTCAGGCTACAACCATGAGGAAGGCTCACTGCCTTACAAAAGATCACTACAATGATCTGAGATTTTTGTGAACTGTAAAAATGATATCTACCATATGTTTGATATAGCTCCAATGTAGCACAATGAAGACCTCTGTTCAACCCATTTTTAAAACACTTTTGATCATAACTGAATCAGGCTCTTTCTCAGCTAGAAATATCTAATATTTGGATACATGGTCCACACATTTGCATCAAACCCTAAATCATATTTATATCACCAACCTTGACAAAAAATAAGGTCGGTCACCACCTTGATTTCAACTTGAAATCACGCACCAAAAATCATGTTTTAACTCCTTATTCAACTATCAAACAATAGCCATGATCCATAAAAACTACCTCAAGATCATAAATCTTCCATATTTCATGCCTTGATCTTGTGCAACATGATTTAGCAACCCAGTCGCCCAAGAATAAAAATAAAATAATAAGAATATTATTGTTGAAAAAAAAATCCACCAATCTGAACATTCCAATCCATGTGGACCACCACCTCATCAAGGACATACTTCAAGAACATCCTTCAACATCATTAACAACATAAAAACATTAAAATCCATCCCAGTCTTTGGATTCGCCACCACTTTTTAAACTGAACCTCAAGAACACTGTACTTGCTCTCAGTAAAAACAAAAATATGCCTAACAGATTCTCTGAAGTATAAACCCTTTGAGTTGGGAATACCTGAGTATGTCCAAAATATACACCTTGATGCGCACTGAGAAATTCCAGACTGATCATGCACACCGAACCTCTTTTCACTGTGAACTCTATCTACCACAATGTTTGTCAGTTACCAAATCTTCATGCCACCATCTACAACTTAACATGGACTAAGTAGACAACCTCACCAACATCCCATGATGTGCACTACTCCTTTTGTGCAATATTCAAACCTCACCTGACCTCTAAACATCCTTTACCACTGGAAAAACTGTAATAGATATGTTAACACCAAACAATCAGACCTTCTCATCAATCCTACTGATATGTTGACATCAATGACAACACATCCAATCTTCCAAATTGCCAAAAAATCTCCCCCTTTGGAAATGATGGCAACATATGATGTAAAAAATAAGTAATATAATCATAAACCAAAAATCTCCCTCTTAGAAAGATAATCAACAATACTACAAACAATATCCACAATTATCTTTCAAAGTCTTTCTAACTCATCTCCTTCAGGATCTCTCTATCTCTTCTCCCCCTGGGAACAAGCTTCCAATGGATCCAATCTAATTACATACTCTTCTCACCATCCTCTCCTTATTTTAATCTCTTTCTTATGTGCAAGTATATATCTTTTTTTTCACATGCTTCTCTCCCCCTTTGACATCAATGACAAAGGTATAACCACCCTTCTCTTTTTGTATTCATCTTTTGCTCCCCTTGAGACCAATAACCAACTTAACTAATTACTACTACTCCCCATGAGTAGCATAATCCTCACATCAATCCAACTTAAAATTTAAAGCTTTGAGTTCACTGGATTGATGCGCTTACCTGCATCTTTTAGTTCTCATTACGAGGGGAAAGCCCCTTTTTCTTGCCTTTGGTCTTCCAGTAGATCCCTTTTCTCTACTGACCTTGTTCTTCTTTCTTTTCAACTTATTCTTATTCTTATTTTCCTTTTCCTCGCTTACCTTTTCTTTTCCTTTGACATCCCTTTGTACTTCCTTGTCATTCTTGTCTTTCCTATCCATTTCCTTTGTCTTTCTTTGATCATTCTTCTTCTGAATTCTTGTTTACTCCTTCCAAAAAAATTGTGTTTACCTTCTTGTTTCTACAATTCTCAGTGTTAAGTTTAGATAGATTGCATATGATGCGTAGAACAATATTTTGTCTATTATTTTCTTCCTTCTTTGCAGTTCATTGACTACCAATGTGACCAAATTTCTTTCATGCAAAACATCTAGCCTTTCTTCTATTGACAGCATCAGTTTTCTTTCTCATGCTTCTACATATACTTGAATCATGATCATGCATTTTAAAAATAGAACAAAGATTATTCTTTTTGTAATCAACTCCTTTATGCCCATCTTCATCACAAACAAAACACTTACCTATAAATTTTAGAGTTTTAGGCTTCCTTGTCGAGTTCTTCTTCTTAGTTCTCTTCTTCTTCTTCATTTCTGATTTAGACTTGTCCTGATTAGAGTTGGAGTATTCTCATTTCTTGAATATGATCTCAATCTTTTTTTCTAACCTCCTCTGAATTAGAAATTCCTCAAGTTTAGCTGAACTAATCTTGAGCTTTTCTTTGTAGTCATTTGCAATCTTAAGCTCTTTCTCCATAGCTCTAACCCACTGATCATCCATGCAAACTTTGCACATATCTCTGGCCTCAATTTCAGAGATCAAGAAAATCTAGTCTTCTCTATTTCTTATTCTGAACCTCTGAAGCTATGTCTTAGAATTTTATTCATTTGATTCTAAATCTTCACCGGCTCTATTGTTATCAGACTTCTTCTCACTATGAATCTTGAGATCATCATAATTTGCAGACTCCTTTTATTTTATTACCATGGCTACATAAGATTTTCCTTCTTCTTTATTTCTTGATCTTTCCAAAGTATTCTGAACTTGATTCTCAATTGGAGTTTGCATTTCATAAATTGTACCAACATCTTGTTTACCTAAGTTACATTTGCAAGAACTAAATTGACTTTCACTAAATTTAGAAATCAAATACCTTTCTCCATTATTGTTTAGATGAAATACATTACTTGTTCTCTTGGATCCAGATCCAATCTCCATTATGGAATTATCCAAGATCTTGCAACAATCATCCTTGAAATTTAGTTTGTATCCTTTGTCCATCAGCTTCAACCAACACTAAGAAGAGTGTGCTTCAAGCCTTCTACATACAGCACATCTTCAGTAGTATTTTTATCATCTAAAGAGATAGATCATCTTCCTCTGATCCATCCACCATATTTATCTCCCCCTCTTACCATTCCACCATCATACTTCTCAAAACTTAAAAAATTGTCCTTGTCACGATTCATGTGTGTTGGAATGACAATAAAAAAGTTCAGACTAAGAGTGGAGAGGTGAATCAGTACCAAAAAAACTTTTATAACTGAAACTACCTATAACCATATACTGATGTTGTTGTTTATTGAATTCAATAACTTGAAATGAAACTAATGTAAAGCTTATAAAACATATCATCAAAATATTCAAGTAAAAGAACTCATAACTTAATGATTTTGTTTACGCAGAAATCCTTGGTTAGAGGACAAAACTATGGTGGGGATGATACACACAACCTTTACTAACTATAGTATAAAGGGTGCTTGGTTAGAGATTACAATGTTTAGCCATTTTGATAGCTTACCTGGTTAAGAGTATACATGTTGGAATAATGATACATTTGGCATCAGTGAATGCACTTAGTGAAAACACTTATTCAGTTTTGAATGCTTACCGAGCTTATCACTCAGTCCACAGCCTATACCGAGCATTCAGTAAAGCTCACCGATCAAACAGTTCAAACCAAGCAGTAAGGCAGTCACCGAGTATATGAAAAGAACAACAGTTACCGAGCAGACGGTAGTCACCGAGTCATCAGTCGAAGATAACCGAGAAGTCAGTTACTACCGAGTCACCAGTGGTTAGCGAGTGACAATATATCTACCGAGTCACCACAGCTACCGAGTTCCAAGCTACACTTCGGGACTAGTATGGACCGAGCCTCTACTCTTACCGAGAGCATGACGATGCCGAGTACTGTAGTGGATGCCGA
>MU224995.1:73677-128931 GCA_018584345.1 Thuja plicata
TTGCAGTAGATTAGATGTATGAATGGTTAAAGAATATAAAAGTGCAGAAATGTTTTAAAGTATGCAGAGTTACTGATTCACCCCTCCCCTCTCAGTAACTTGGTTAATCCTGAATATTTCCAACAATACAAAGACTTGTTAGGTCTACTTGGTTAGAAAATTTTACAATCTCTACACTTAGAGATACACCATGTTAAAGGTTTTACAAATATCATATTTGTTAAGATCTACCCAGTATTGGGATTTCTACCTCTCAATACAATAGTATTAACAACTCAACAATGTTTGTTATATTGCATTAAACAAATTGTGATCAAACTCTATGTGCTCTAAAATTTGTGTTACCTCAATCTCAAATTGTAACATTGCTCAGATTCGCTCTGTTGTAACTAAATATATTCTCGGTGCTCTCTGCTCTACTCTTTGTTCTTCAAATAACTTTCATCAACAATATCAGCCTCTTCTTTGTATCATCACTCTCTTCTGCTTTGTAAATCATCCATTAAAAATAAGATTTATTACCTCTTAATCTTATACGTTAGGTCATTGTGATTTGTTTTAACTGTTAGATCTTCTTTTCCACTCAGTGAGTGTCACTTTTACCTTGGTACTTGGTGTTTTTCTTGGAAATAACAAACTTTTATTAACCGCTTAATCTTCTCCTCAGATCTTCTCTTTGAATTAATTCACTCATTGATCTTGTAACAAACTGTTCTACGTGCATTGTAGAATCACAATTAATGTTGTGTCAATTCATTAAATGCATCCTTGTCGCATTTAGGATTAATTAAGTAACTCGATAAAGTAACTTCTCTTTTCTCGGTTAACTGATATTTAGTACTCAGTAACTATCAACTCAGTGTACTTCATATGCGCTCAGTGTTCGGTAACTATAAACTCTCAGTGTAGTGTCTTTAGCTCTGTTGTGTGCTTTACCGACTTCACTGGCTTACTCGGTGTACATTACCGACTTGTTAAATATTTACTTTCTCCCTTTTTACCGATTGACTAGTTCTAACTCATATGACTTTTCCTTAACTAATGATAACAAAATATCTATTGAGATAACAATATGATGTGTGCATCCACCATCTATGAATCATTCATCTTTCTTGACAATTTGTGCAACTAGGGATTTTTCTTCAACAACACAGTTAGTAGAATTACTAGGCATGGGATCCTCTGATTTAGATTCATCCTCTTTAATATCTATGAAAATAATTTTATCTACACCATCAAGTTCATTTTCCGTGACTCCATCATCAGTAGCTTAAAAACACTTTTTCTCAAACTTAGACTGATTAGACTTGTACTTAGGAAACCTCTCTGGAGATATAGAGGCATAATTTCCTATCTTTTTACAAGAAAAACATTTAAAATTCATTTTCCCTTTGTACTTACCAGATCCTTTTGATAGTCTCTTTGCAACTAGTGCTTCCAATTCGTGAATCTCTTGTTCTTCTTGTTCAATTTATTTCATCTCTTTTTCAAATCTTGGTATTCTTCTTGTAGATTCTTTACCTTGATTTGATTTATGCATGTCCCTTCTTGATATAGTAGCTTTGAAATAAGATTCTAATTTGGGAAGAGAGTCACTAAACTCACTCATTTCAAAGGCAGATAACTTACTATCCAATGTATCTCTAGTCACAACTGCAATAATTATGATATCTTCAAGAGCATCAACTTTTCTCTTATAAGCATGGGGCAGGGATCTCAGTACCTTTGAGACAAATTCTCTTTCATCCAATGCACCACTGGCACATATGATTCAACAAAATAGTTCATTTACCTTTTTTTCATGTAAGAGTTGACGTTCTCATCCTCAAACATTCTCATAGATTCGTACTTTCCTTTCAAAGCTTTGCAACTTGACTCGCTTAACACATGCATCTCCTTCATGTAGGGTTTCTAGCTTTGTCCATACCTGATAAGAAACATATAACTCCATCAAATTTGTATATTTAGTATCTAATATGGCACTTAGCAATGCTTCTTTTTCTCTGATGTTGTACTCAAATTGCTTCTTTTCATCTAGAGTAGCGGTAGAAATATCTGCAGGAGGAATGTAATATGTCTTAGTGGTTGTCCAATACCCTTCGCCAATGCATCTCAAGTGATTAATCATCTGACCCTTCCATATGAGGTAATTTGTTCCTTCAAACCTAGGATTGTGCTTCCTATAAGCTATCATATTGGATCTCTATCAAGATGTTAAAATTTCTCCAAGGGACCAAAGCTCTTATACCAATTGTTGATAATATGGAAGAGAACAACTAAGAGGGAGCTGAATTAGTTGTTCCTAGACTTCAACTTCAAAACCCTAACCCTTCAATACATTCAAGCATAAACTCCTAATTTCTAATATGATTAATTAACCATGAAATATAGAAGCATCCACAAATCATAAACAAATCCATAATGGTTGGTAGAGAGATTTTTATCATGGAAACCTTGTTACGAGAAGAACCACGGTGCGATTGATTACCGAAAAAATAAGTAAAAACCTTGTTAGAATTATAAAATTGTTACAATAATTTGTAATGCACATGTATTCAGGCTCAGTTTCTAGATCTCACTTTTCAAATGAAAATCCTTGGGCTACAACCCTTAGGAAGGCTCACTTCCTTACAAAAGATCAATACAATGATATGAGATTTTTGTGAATTGTGAAAATGACATCTACCATATGTTTCATATAGCTCCAATGTAGCACAATGAAAACCTCTATTCAACCCCTTGTTGAAACACTTCTGATCACCATTGAATTAGGCTCTTTCTCTACTAGTAATCTCTAACATTCACATTCACAATCTGCACATCTGCATAACACCCTAAATCATATTTATATCACCAAACTTGACAAAAAATAAGGTCATCCACTGCCTTGATTTAAACTTGAAATCACCAGCCAAAAATCATGTTTTAACTCCTTATTTCACTGCCAAACAATAGCCATGATCCATAACAACTACCTCGAGATCATAACTCTTCCAAATTTCACCCCTTGATCTTGCACAACATGATTTACCAACCAAGTCGGCCAAGAACAAAAATAAAATAATAAGAATATTACTATTGACCAAAAAATCCACCAATTTGATCATTCCAATCAATGTGCACCGCCATCTCATCAAGAAGATACTTAAAGAACATCCCTCAGCATCATTAACAACACAAAAAATTCAAATCCATCCCAATCATTGGATTTGCCAGCACTTTTTAAACTGAACCTCAAGAACACAAAATATGCCTAACAACAAAAATATGCCTAACAGATTCTCTGAAGTATAAACCCTTCGATTTGGGAACACCTGAGTATGTCCCAAACATACACCTTGATGCACACCAATAAATTCTAGACTGGTCATGAACACCGAACCTCTTTCAATCTCGATGTTAACTCTGTCTACCACACTGTGTATCAGTTACCAACTCTGACCTCAACACATACTCAAATCTTCATGCCACTATCTGCAACTTAACATGGACTAAGTAAAAAACCTCACCAACATCCCATGAGGTGCGCTACTCATTATCTACAATATCCAAGCCTCACCAGACCTCTGAACATCCCATTCCACTAGAAAAAAATACAATAGATAATTCAACACCAAACAATCAGACCTTCTAATCAATCATATTGATACGTTGACATCAATGAAAACACATCCAATCTTCCAATTTTCCAACACATACAACATAAGATGGATCAAGATATCAAGTGGATGTACTATTAAAAAAGGTTTTCAAAATGTACAAAGTTGTAAAATAGGATAATGTCAACAAGCTATAGTGAATGATATGGATCTTGATAGGGAGGATGTGATGGAAAAAGTATCTTAGATGGATCCATTCCCACATCAAATGAGGGTATTTATTACCGATTTGAAAGACACGAGCAAGGCATGTGCTCAATCCTACTACGTAGAGGAGGAGGAGAAGAGGTAAGAAAGCAAGTCTTCAAAATAAAAAGGTTAAAATAAGAGAAAATAGAAAGAAATGAAACATAACACTATTGTGCAAACTAGTGATCAAAGGATGCAAAGAATCATTTTATTTATTGTAATTTAGGTGGAAAAGTAAATTCAAAATGTTGGAAGCTTCATCCCTAACTATTTCATGAACATGACAATAAGGCTAAATAAAATTACAATACAAAGAAAAGTATGTTAATAAATAAATTATGTGTAGAAACAGACATGCTAGTTCATAATGAGTCCCAAAATTGTTGTTCACACTTTTAGAGGAGACAATCCACTTCAAGGACATAGATATGTCATTCCTAAATGTGGATATGCATGTTTATCAAGAAATAATGATTAATGATATGTCATTTATTGAGAGTAGATAATTTTTTCTTTAGATTGGGCTTAGCTAGACCTAAGAGGATATTCCTAGAGGCAATCCTAAACAAGACTTAATCATAACAAAATATATAGAAGTTGAAACAATTATATTAGTATGAAATGTAAACCTAGTCCCAAAAGGTGGCATTAGACTAAGGACTAACCTACTACACATAACCTCTATTAAGTTGATAAAAATATGAACAACATGATCCTTTAAGGATAAGAATTTGTTTAGTTTTTTTGTTGATGTTCCTCAAGTTAAAATACTAAATTTAAAAATGCATACAAATTTAATTCCTACTCCTACATTAATAGTTAAATATGATTTTCATTTTTAGGTGCATGGAGGGTCAAACTTTTTTAAGATTGATGCCTTATATTGGCTTACGAGTAGTAATTTCTAGAAGACACAACACATAGAAATGATAAAATAAATATGATATCATTAACAAAGAATGCTTAATTATCTCTCTCCAAACTCCAAAAATCTATTTGCAATAAGTAGAAGACAATTACAAATAACATCTAAAATTAATTGTAATTGAACAAACTTTTTTTTTTAAAGTTACACAAATAGAAGAATCAAGTAAATACATTGGTGGATCTTCATTCACAATGTAATCTTATGTTTAAAAATATGGTTGAGACAATTGTTTTGAAAACACAAGAATATCCACATTCATATCCCCACTAGGATTGGTGAAAACGGGTGTATAAATATAGGTAACCAAAATATGCAAAGTGAAATTTGGGGTAACTGCATAAAATATAGATTAAATAGAAGTCAATGAGACTCTCATCGATGCCTTTCATATTATTCTTGGAAGATCTAAAAGGTATAGATGATTCAACGACAAAATTAAGCACATAATTAAGGGCACCAAAGTAAGGCTAGAGTTTCCATATAAGTGCTCAAAAAAAAATTCCACCAAGAAGGAAACTAAAGCATGAGATCCATCTTCCACCAAAATCTCCTCAACCTAGTATCGATACTCACCATTAGAGATTTCAAAAGGAAACTTGAGTAATTCTTTGAGCAAGGGGTCATTTTCCCTATCACTTCACCTTGTACATCACCTATAGTGATGGTATGAAAGAAATAGGGTTCTTATAGAACGTTTATCAATCATAGGGCTCTTAATAAAATCAACATTAAGAATAGATATCATCTTCTGAGAATACATAAGTTATTGGACCAACTTAAACATGATAAGTATAATAGAATGTTGGATCTTAAGTATAGCTATCATCCTATTTTAATTAAAGAAGATGCTTAGAAGACTACTTTTAAAATGAAGCAATATCTTTAAATAGTTAGTACTTCCTTTTTGTTTTAGCAATGCTTCAAATTTTATGAGATTGATCAATGATGTCCTAAGGCATTTCAAGGATAATTCATTGATGGTATATATAGATAATATTTTATTTTTAATCTAATCTGAGAAGAACATCTTGTGCATATTAAACAATTCTTACAAAAACTAAAATCAAAATGTTTAAGGAAATATTATATGGGATAGCTAAGAATAGACCCATAAAAAATTAATTACAAATTGGCCTATGCCAAACAATACTATTGAAATAAGGAGTTATATAAGGGTTGCAAATTTCATGAGAAATCATATTTATCTTTTTTTGTATGTAGTTGTACCTTTAAACCAAATTACATCAAATAAAAAGTGCTTTCATTGGGGATAAAACATGATAATACATCTGAAACATTTAAGTATGAAATAGGTCGTGCTATTTTTATAAAGAGGTCCAAGATAAATGAGAGTGGGGGGTGAATCAGTAATCTAAAAATTCAAACTTTTCATTAAGGTCATTCAACTACTTGCATCAATAGACATCCATTGCAAGAAAAACTAAACAATAAATATAAACATCCACAACCATGCAACACAATAACACCAAAGTTTTTCTCATGGAAACCCAACTGGGAAAAACCATGTGTGGGGATGGAACCCACTAAAATCTGCACTCTTCTAAAGTATGCACGGTTAAGAGCTTAGCCATGTTAAAAGATTTACAAAAATGCTCGGTTAAGAGCGAGACCCTTTTAGGAGTCACTCGGTCAAGGGATTTACCTCTAGCCCTATTAGGAGCTTTACCCTAGGAGTAACCTATTTAAAGGATTTCAAACCCTAATAAAAGAGTCACCTAGTTAAAGGATTTACAATTCATACCTATTAGGATCTACCTGGTTAAGGGATTTAGCTTGATGAGGATGTTAGAAATAGACAAGTAAATGATTTGAGAAAGTAGCACTCTCTTCTAATACAGATCCAATTCAAGATCAATCTCTACATCACATACAAAAAAATTTCTCTCTTCTCTAGATCATACCTTTGCATCCACGATTTACACTTGTACTTTTCATCATTTTACATATTTATACATTACAAGTCCATTAGGGAAATTAACTGCCTTACAAAGCATTTTACAATATTTCCCGCTCAATGAATAAACTGTAAAACATGTTAAAAATCTATAGCACTCTCTAACAACTTAGGTCGACCTTCAAATCCATTACACATCAATTTGACAAAGAAAATTCAAACCATAACAGACTCTCCAATGTTCTTGCATAACCTGCAAGAAATCTAATCATAATGATCATGAAAATGCTAAGTCATCAATCCTCATCAATCTTCAACATCACCACGATCCCTGGAACACATAATCACTTGTTGCAACATGGTGCATCATCATTAGTCAAGGATGTAACGGACTGTTCTAATAATTTCTTATGACTTCATATTGAACGACGTTCTGTCACTTGAGACTTGGTCTTATGGTCATCAAATCATGTTGCGGTCACAACAGAAACCTCATAACATATTCAAGATGATGACATTAATTTGTCATTAGTATACAAACAACACTTTCGGTAAGCATACACTGAAAGACAGAACTAAGTGCAAACCAAAAATCAGATATAAAGAGATCACCGAAAATGACTAAGTACAAAGAGAACCGACGACACAACTTTGTGTGTACACCAAAAATGCAAATTGTTGACGGGGTTTTGCTGACCGGGTCTGCCAACAGTCATAAGTTGTCACCGGATACCGGGGGTACCAGCCAACTCCGCCTGTAAAGATAGTCCGGGGAAAATAGATTCCCCGGGCCTTCAAGCACCTGGGTGTCAGGTCACGACGGTGCGGGGCTCGGTTGGGAGAAGTGACTGTTCTCGAGGGGGATAGCTGGTTTCTTCAACTCATTTCCTCCAGAGATTCGATAAGGTAAGGTTTTCCCTAGCATTCTACACTTAGAAAATAAAATGAAAAAGATCCTACAGGGTTAGAAACACTTCATCTAACTATAGTCATGTTGAAATATCCACAACATCAATAATACTCTGACATACTACACTAAATACCGAAGGAATACACAACCGGCAGTTAGTATTTTATCAGTAGCGAGGGTAAGAAGGTCGTTGATCTATTTTAACATATCAGAGTAGAAGACATAAAGAACATAAAACATAAAATACCATCAACCCAGAAGCAGGAATGACGACAACGTCATTGCACAGAATTCTTCCTTCTTCATTAATGTCTCTTCCAGCAAGCACTGGTGCGTGGTACAATGGTGGCTCCAGGGGAGCGTCTAACTATTGAAAATGGAACAATGGAGCATTGAGCTCTGCAACTTTTAAAATGAGAAATTACTTTGCTATTACTATGGACAACAAAATCATCAATTTCGCCAACCCTTGGAAATGGGCCAGTCTAGCTATTTATACAACTCTCCTCTAACCCTAACCCTATTTTACATCATGTTTCAATAAAATACAATATCTGGGGGCCGGTACTACCTGTACCACCCTACAAAAGACCTTGAGACGGAATAGGCCTGTCATGTCAGAAGAATAAGACAAGAGTATACAGCAGAAGAATCAGCCTCGAGAAGAGATCCAGGAAGGAGAAGGAAGAAAGTAGGTCCCCCAGGGATCGAGGCTACATGCCTCATAAATGGGAAATGCGGTGCCCTGTCTCCAATGTGCCAGGTGTACTCCTGAGCAGCGCCTTGAGAAGACCATTCTGTCAGAAAACCAACTGTTAAGTCGATGCCCCCTTGATGTAGCCAACCACCCTCTGACAGCCTTTATTAACCGCTTCTGAAAGTGACCAGTCGGCCTCAGGGACTGGGACACGGATCACTTGAAAGAATACAAAATTTTGGATCTGGGACTCCGGGATACAGGAACTTACATCCCCAAAAGAATAAAGAATACCCAATTTTGGAGTTTTCTCCAGCCTCCGGGGAAAGCTCAAGGTTTCTTATTGTCATTGAAAGCCTGGAGGAGGTGGGAAATGCCATCTTCATCTACATCTTTCAGGCTGGACCTTTGGTACTTGGCCACATCAATTTGTTCTCCCAGGTCTGGAACATTCTCTTTAAACTCGTCGCCCATTCTTGCCGCATCATGACCACTAAGTATCATGTGAGTTAACTTTGTCATCTGGGCCCCATCTATCCCCTCTGGGGATTGATACCGAGACTTCATTATTTCATAAAAACTCCCCAGAACTGAATCTTCGGGGGTACATGTATCTGTGCTAAGGGGATCAGCCCTGAAAGTCTTTATTACAAAAGACTTGTACAAATTGAAAGAATATTTCAAGGTGTTAACCTTATCTTGCAGAGACCCTACCAGTTGCTTGATTACCTCTAATGTGAGGTCAAGTCTGGAGTGCTGGGTTCTCACAAAATCAAATGATTCATCACCCAGAATTCTAGATTAAGAAATCATATCCTCTCCCAGGGTAAGGAGTTCCTCGAGCTCCACCTTCCACGCTTGATAATTCTCGGCATCACCCTCCCATATTTCAATAAGAATTTCTGCCTGGTGTATAACCTTTCGGGCCGTATATAAATTTGGGAGGGTGGATACCAGGAAACGCCAGGTATTTCCTATCTGTAGGGTGACCCACTCGTCCACTGCTTGGGCTTTCTTCTTCATCATTCGCAGGGAGTTTATGTCACTCTGCGATAAATCTTCAGAGGTGGAGGCCTCCGGAGGAGCGGCATTGATGGGTCGAGCCAGCTCAGTGAGCAACCCCATAAGGTTTGCGTTCTTTGCCTTTTCTACTTTGAGCCTCTGGGCTTCTTTCTCATAACGGGCCTCTACTTCCCTAGCTGCCTCCTTCAGCAAGTCCACCTAACCCTGCTTTCCTCTTTTACCCAGCGATACCTCTGCAATGTTATAGTCTCTGGGGTCCGCAGTTGCTTCATCGGCGCCTGGGGGAGGTGTTTCCACAACGGAAACTGTTTCTCCGCCTGGCCCAGTTCAAAGAGTGTGAACTGTTTGGCCTTTCTTGGCCTTTGGCGGGGCCTGGACTTGGGTGATCATTTTGGCCAAGGAGAGAGGAGTCACGGGAGCGGACTGAGCCTTTCTTTTTATGCTTTCTATCAGCCACTGAGGTGGTAGGGGTGGCCTTCCTGCCAGAATTTTTTCTCTTGATTCTTCCCCGGTGTCCTGCGGCTATTGCTCCTCAGTGGCATGGACCTCATCCGTCCCTCTCCCTGCATCTACTTCTTCTGCAGCAATATTTTCCTCATCAACCTTCATCTCCTTAGCCTTGTCCTCTGTATCTATTTCTTTGTCTGGACTTTGGTAGGCTTCCTCAGGGATTTCTTCTTCGTGCTGCTCTCCCTGTTGCTCTTCTTCTACTGCCAAGGCCTCTTCCTCCGTTGGTACATCTTTTGGCAGTAGGGGAGGTGTTGGGCTGAGTTTTAGAGTTTGGGCCACGGTAATCACCTGCCCAAAGGTTTCTCCCGGGAGTGGCCCTTGGAACATGGTGACTGGGGTTACGGTTATTCCCGAAGGTCCGGTTCCCCCAGCAAATGCCATTTGTTCACCTTGCTTTTGTTGGTCCACTCCTGGACCTTGCATCACTTGATCCCCAGAGGCAATCTCCAGCTCTGGCTCTTTTTCTTCTACCCGCTTTTCTTGTTCCTGTGCAGGCTCTTGTCCAGCAGCTTCTTGCTCTGCAACCGGGACCTCTGTCTCTGTTTTATTGTCCCCCTGCAAGTTTTCAAACTCGTCGGCTGCAAAAACATCATCAAATTCCTCTTGTGCAGGGGGACTGGATGGGACCTCAGCAGGCTCTGCTTCCCCTCCGATTCTGGGGAACTGGAAGAGAGGATTTCTACTTGTTGGGCTTGGGATGTTACCATCCCCGACTCTGCCTTACGCTTTTTATTAAGCCTTTTATTTCTCTGGGTTACCAAGGAACTTCCATGGGATCCACCCCCGTTGCCTTCACCATTAGGGCTACTAGTGACGGGGAGGAAGAGGGACGAATTGGCCCGGCCATGAACGGTGGAGTGGCCAGCCGTGTTATTAATTTCTCTCTCATATGTTGGGAGGCTGCCACCGATTACTTGATTTGTTCCTTTACGGAGACTTCTTGTGCAGAAGGGGTTGTATCTATCTCTTTTCCCTTATCCATTCTCTGCGAAGAAGTCCCAGCCCCCGGAGTTAATTTTGGTGTCGATTGGGCTGCTCGGCGGGTACTTCCGGGGCACACCTTCTTGAAATAGGAGTGACTTTGTTCGACCACCCCTCGAGTGAAGTCCTCAATTATGGGCCCTTCCTAGGCATCCCAGTTTACTGGAGGAAGAGTCCTTGTGTCAATCCCCTTTGCTTTGTACTGGGGATTGGTAGTGGGGGCGGCATCTGAGAAGTCTGCCGGGAACCTCTGGAGCTTCAACTTCTGCATCATACCGGCCGTCATTCTGACGTAGTGCCTGCTCCGCACCTTCACATCGTCTTGGAAATCTTCCCAGAAGTCCTCCATATGGATGTGATGGGGCTCTGAAGCCCGGGGCAGTGTCGTTGCTATCTTTCCATGCGGATCAAAAGTTTTCCACGCTAAGTAAAATTCTCCCAAGTTGTAACTTTTCAGTTCATTGTCCGCCTCCTTTGCGGTGGCCAGGCTACATGTGTAGTTCCCAGAGGTGATTGGGAATGGAATATTGGGTATTTTCTTCAGGGCGAAGAGGGTATGCACCTCCATCATTTGCCTGCAGTATTCCAATAGCACGATCTTGTCCCCACAGTGTTTGGGCAACAAGTAGGGTTTCTCGGAGAAGCCAGCGACCCTAATATAGGTGTGCTATTAGAATTGAATGAAGTAATATCCATAATTCTGGACCAAATTCATCGCCTCTAAGGACAGCCAGTATCCAGCGTCCCAAGTGGGTGTAAGCAGATGATAATAAACAAATGCGTCGTTTACCCGGCAAAAACTGGGGAAGCTGGCTTCCCATTAAACTTGTGGAAAATGGTCACATGGTGCCTTTTGTCTTGGGCCAATCCCGAGCACGCCGTCTGTAAGTAGGCCGTGGGCATGGGGCCTCTGCTGCGCTAGGGCCCAGAAAACATAGGAAGACATGTAAAATTTCTTTTTCCTATTCATTTGCTGGAACTGGGAGTCGACGTGGTTGGAGATTATGGTCGCCCAGTCGAAGTATCCTCCCTTGGTGGAGATGCCAAGGAGGAAATAATACATCCATCTAGCAAACTCTTGGGCGAAGGGCTGCCCAAAGACCTGAGCCAATGCTATCATTCCCATCTGGATGCTCTCCTTGAACTCAGAGCGGGGAATCTCTATCTTCATTCTTTTTGGGTCCCTCTTTGGAACTTTTAGTCAATGGGTATTCATGTATACCCGGGCGGCATCCTCCAGCTGTGTGAATTGGGCCAAGGCATTAGTCCTTGTAACCACTGAGGCCTTATCGAATTATGGGATTCCCAGGCTTGCTTGGAATGTGACTGGGTCAAGGGATACCAGAGGAGTACGGTATCCAGTTGGTTCCGCGGCCACGAGCATAACGGCACGAACAAAAGAGTTATAGTTGGTGGCCAGTGTTCCTGACGTTGATTGCCAGCTGATCTCTGGCCTGTCGCTGGATGTGCATTATTTTCACCAAGGCCTGCATCTTCGGCCATGTTTCGACGTTGGTGTCGGTTATAAGCTTAACTTTGGACTCAATCTTTGAGCCCATGATGACATTGTCTTGCACGAACTTCATAGTCAGGGGCATCTTCTCCAAGGCCTTCTCCAATTTTTACTTTACTGCTGCCCTGGTGGCTGCCGCGGAAGGTAGCTTTGGACTTCCGGGTGGAGAGGATGCCGATGCTTCAGACATGTTTGGGAAATGAACTCCGGGAACCTACAAGACAAAGCGACCGTCAGAATGCATTAATCAAAATAAATATTCAGGGGTCCGGAGATCTTACCACCGCGATGTTTGCTTTTTCCTAAAAAGTTAGTTTCATCCAAAAAATAACCGAAAAGCAAACGCATCACAAACTTAAGATTTTATTAAACATCCGGGTCCAGGGATTTTATCACCCTTGATAAAGACATGGGATGGATGATGGTAGGAGACCCAGATCCCAGAGAAGTACCCGTTGGTGAGGACATGTAAAAAGGCAAGTCATCAAGCCCACGTGGGTGCCACGTGCGTAAGTATTAAATGGAAGTTATGGTCATGACGGCGGAGCCAACTGTCTGAACGCGCGAAAAGTGAAGGCCACTTGGCTGGAATTGATTGTGCACATTAGACATAAATGAGGGTCTGACTGGTTTCACGGAAGAGAGAGAAAACTGCCTGTTTGAAACCGGACGAGAGCCGAGTTCCAAACAGGTGGTTTTCTGCCTCGAAACGAGTTTATGGACGGAAAACCAGAAACACATGTGACTCGACCACCCTGTCAAGCCACCCAGAAGGATATACATGAAGGCCGAGGGATATATACACAGAAACAAAGGGATATACAAAGACTATACACAAATATGCACACATATACATAAATATACAACACAGAATGACGTCCGCAGGAAACTAGGCGAGGTAGAGTATATACATCTATCTACAAACCGACTACTTCTATGCAGAGGGCGGACAACCCTCTGGCAGAGCTGACCCACCAACGGCGGCAAAACCAGAAAATAGAAAAAAGATGAAACAGAAAGACGATGAATGAAAATAAGACAAAAGAAACACCAAACAAACCAGAAGGAAACAGAAAGGTGGGAGCAGAAAAACCAACCTGAGAACGCCGAAAGGTGGAGGAAAGGAGTTACCGTGGGAGCTCTGTAACAGCTTTAGTTATCAAATGGTCATAATCGCCACCACGAAGCACTCACAATTGCCTGGAAATAACTGGAAGTGTTAAGTGCTGATTATCACTAACCCTCTGCAAATTGCTCTGTTAATCGCTTTGAAATCGCTCTGAGTGCTTGAAAGTTTTAATCGCGGTAAATGTGAAAATGACAGATAAGTTCTATTTATACCCGTGGTAAAAAGGCTAATCCACCTTCCGGCAATCTCCGGACAAGCAAAACCTCCGGACCCCGTGCCCAGGGATTCCCTGCGATGGTATCCTTAAGAACATCGTGGCGAAGAATCCCGGAGTCCGGAGTCCGGTTCCCAACGAAGGACAACCTCCAGAATCGGAGTCCCAGAGACGAAAACCAAACAAACAAAACACAACGGGGAAGAAAACCCCGAAGAAAGAAAACAACAGGGGAAAGAAAGACAGGCAAAGCCGTAAGCAAAGACAAACAAAAAGAAAAAAAGGGGGGCCCAACATTTTGCACAAAAAATGTAGGGACGGGGATGCAGGGCATAACAAATGGCGACTATCTGGGACAAATGCCTTAGCGCATTTGAGAACTGTAGAATCTCTGGTTAGCAAAACTGGAATAGGCCGCTTCTCGAAGCGTCTGACAGGCAGAGAGCAACATATCTGAGAGAATCCAACCATAATGGAATTAGTTTGGAGTCCTTCATCAGTGGTGTCGTGTGTGCTTTGGAAGGAAATCAAGCCGATGACCTCTGGGAGGAGTAGAGAAGAGGCACTAATCACATCGAACCTGTCGTCAATTTTCTCGCTTCCCCCAGAGACCAGAGTTTTGTCCCACTTTTCCTCTTTTGTTATTTTGCTCGTTTCTGGGTGGGGAAGGTAGTACTTCTTTCACCATTAAGCTTAAGCTTAGCTAATTTTAATGGCGGTACTTCTTTCACCTGTCCACCCATACTTAGATGTTTGAAGGGGGGATAAAGCTCCAGACCCGGAAAGAATATCTTAAAGTTTCAGACCTGGGTCGACCAATTAGTACAACCGATCTACCCTCGGCGTGTCTGATTACTTGTTCCTTGTATTACTTGTGTTCACTAATTGCCAGACTCCCGGAGACAACACCTAATGGAGATTGCTCAAAATGTGCCATAACCTGTGAAACAACCCCGGAGACCGGGCCAACTCCACTATGCTAAAGATAGATTCTGAAGTTCACCATGCCGTAGACATCGCACCGGAGACTAGAGTTTATGCGAAGCATCCCAGTTCCTACAAGACAGAACAAAATGCCGAGACCCCGGAAGAAAATCGAAAGCGCAAACAAAAATAGCAAAAGAGGACTGCCCCGGAGGACAGCCGATAAGGCTATTTACAAGATAGGGTACCTCGCAACGAGGCACCCGGAAGAAATATTTACAAGCAGAAGGCTTTACATATAATACAACTTTGGACCAACTTACCTTATTCAAAGTAGTGCTTGAGAAACTATCCATTAACGGGCAATGCGACAGGTTCCCCAGTCAGGGTGTTAAGGCGGTAAGTATTTGCCCCGCAGATTTCTAAGATTAGGTATGGTCTGAGCCAGAGCCGTTGGAACTTGGTATGCTTTCCTTTCTTCTCCCGGGCCTTGTCCCACAGCAGGACCAGATCTGAGATCTAAAAATCCTTGTATTGGGTTCTTCTGTCAAACTATCGTTTCACCACTACTTGATGACGCGCAAAATGTTCAAGGGCTGCGTCTCGATGTTCTTCCATTCGCACCATATTTAAGAGCTGAACCTCCACGATGTTGTCCCTGTTGCTAAATTCCTGCATAAACTATAAAATTGGGATCTGTAAGTTAACTGGGAATACAGGGTTCTGACCATAAACCAGATGGAACGGGGATGTTCCTAGGGCGGCCTTGACACGAATGCGATCTTCCCAGAGGGCGAATTTCAACTTTTAATGCCAATCCCAGAGATTTTGTTCTAGCAGGTGTTTGATCACTTCAAGTAGATTTTTGTTCGTTGATTCAGCAACGTCGTTCCCCTGGGGATAGTAGTTGCTAGAAAACTTCAAAGTGATCCTCCGATCGTAGGTCCATTCGAGTAACTGCGCCGAAGAAAATGTCAGACCATTGTCACACATCAAAGCAAAGGGCATTCCAAACCTTGTGACGATGTTTTCTTCCAGGAATTTGATAACGACGTCTGCCATGTTGTTTTTGCATGGTATGGCCTCAGACCACCGAGTGCAGTAATCAGTAGTAGTGAGAATGTATCGGTGGTTGGCAGATGAGTTGGGGTTGATTTCCCAGATGAAGTCAAATGCCCACTGGGCAAAGGGCCTAACCTCGTAGACTGGTTGTAAAGGCATAGTTGGGTTACGCTCACGATACGCTGCGGTCTAGCAAGTATGGCATTTCCTAACATGAGTGTAAACATCCTTGAATATACAGGGCCAATAGTATCTGGCCCGAAGGATCTGATGGGCAGTGGCGTCGGTTGAGCCATGCCCGGTTCTGAACTACCCGTGAAATTCATCAATCACTCTTACAGCTTGGTCTTTGTCGATGCACCGAAGGTACACTCCCTCGTAGTTTCTGCGGTAGAGCGCAGAGTTTTTGATCATGAAGTGAGCCCTTTTCATCCGTAGGGCACGGCGTTTGTGGGGAGGTAATCCCTCTGGGCATTTATTATTTAGTAGCAAATATACCAAATCGGTATACCACGGGTCTTGGGTAATGGACTCCACTGTGTAAGTTTGACATTCTATGCGGGGAGTCTCTTCTGCCATCGCTCGACTTAGTCCCTGGCCCCGGACTATCTTCATGGGCTGCATTTCCAAGTCATACTCCTGGAGGATGGCCATCCATTTCCCCCGTCTCTCACCCAATTCACTCTGCATCAGCAGAGACTTGACGGCCTGGTCCAGAATGATAGCATGTACCTTGCTCCAAAGAATATAATGCTAGAATTTCTTCACGGCGCAAACTAGAGCAAAGGCCTTCTTTTCTAGTGACGAATATTAGACTTCGATGTTCTTGAAGGGGGAGCTCATGAAAGCTATTGGTCATTCTTCCCCTTCAACCTTTTGGGTCAACAGTGCCACGGTAGAGTGCGGTGAAGCAAAGGAGTAAACGTAAAATGGAAGGGAATAGTCTGGACTAGCCAGGACAAGGGCTTCCGTTATTGTCTGTTTGATCTGGGCAAACGCCCACTTTGCTTCAGGGCTCCACTCAATCTTAGTATCCTTCTTCATCATCTCGTTGAGCGGTTTGACTATTTCTGCGAATACCATGATGAATCGTCGGACGAAGTTGATCTTTCCGAAGAAGGATCTCATCTCTTTCTTGCTGCCAGGCATTTGTAAGTTTAGCAATGCTTTGACTCTGTTAGGGTCTATGGATATACCCTTCTCAGAGACGATATGCCCAAGCAACTTCCCTTTGGTGACCCCGAATATGCACTTGTTGGGGTTGAGGGCTATTCCATACCGGTGACATCTCTCACAAATCTAAGCAAGGTGAGCGGAATGATCACGCCTATCCCGGGAAAAGATGGTCAAGTCATCCATGTAGATGATTATGCACCGATTTACAAGGCCCTCAAACGCAATGTCCATGGCCTTTTGAAATGTAGCCCCTGCATTGATCAGACCGAAGGGCATTCTCCTATATGCAAAAGTTCCCCACTTGGTGGTAAATACTATTTTCTCTCTATCTTCATACTTAACCATGACCTGGTTATATCCCAAGTATCCATCCAAGAAGGACATCATCTAGGATCCATTCACTATCTACAACACCTCGTCCAACGAAGGGAGAGGGTGATTATCTTTCTTAGAGGCCTTGTTCAAGTTTCAGAAATTTACGCAAAGGCGGATCTCGACGTTCTTCTTTCTCATAGGGAGCAGGTTGAAAACCCACGTAGTGTGCCAGATTGGGAAGATTATCTGGGCTAACAGTAGTTTTTCTACCTCCTATCGAATCAAAGGCTCTATCAAGGGGTTGACCGGTCTTTACTTTTGTCGAAAGGGCTTAGCATCAGGTTTTAGGGGAATAGTATGGGTCATGATGGATGTGTCATATATTTTTAAGTCTTCATAACCCTAGGCAATTACGTCGATGTATTCTTGGAGAACCGTGAGAATTTTCTCCTTTTCCTCAGGTGAACAGGAGGTACCAATGTGAATAATCTTTTCCTCACCGGGCTGGCCGATGTTAACTTTTTTGAACTTTCCTCCCTCAGAGGAGGATGAAACCATCTCCCGGGCCTGAGGGTCTGAGTCGAAGATTCATTCTACCGCAACCATCCCCTTCGAGATGTTTTTAGTGGGTAGGTCCATGATCCCATCATCTTCATCACCCTGCCCAGTATCGTCGTGGTCTCCTTCTTCCACTATTTGGTTTCAAAAGATGCCAACGTTCGCCATGAAGGCCAGGATATGCTGATCATCCTCAAAAACCTGAAAGTGGGTGACATTATCTGGAATAGACGGGGTAGGGACCATCTCAACTAAAAATCTCTGGAGTCGTGAGCTGGCCATTGGCTCAAGTGTGTTGGCAGAAACGGTGAGGGCATCCAGGACATAGTTCCGTCGCCGGGGAATGAGGTCAATGCCAAAGGCATTAAAATCTTCAATAAGGCTCCAACCCTAGTTGCGGTATGCGGCCATCCTTTTGTCGTGACATGTGTATTGACTCCGAACTTGTTTAACAATCAACTCTGAATCACCCAGAGCCCGGAGGCGGGTGATACCTTTCTTTAACGCAAATAAGAGTCCGAGGACCAAGGCCTCGTACTCTGTGACATTATTTGTATAGTTAAACTATAGTCTGTAGGACGTGAGGAAGGATTTCCCTCGCGGGTTGATTAGTTCTACCCCAGCCCCGTAACCTTGTTTGGATCGGGACCCATCAAACTTGAGGGTCCATAAGTCATTGTTCGTAATCTGGGGCTGGGGAAGGGGAGTAGTCTTTGGATTATTGCTGGGAGACTTAGGGGGTCCCTCCCGGACTACTAGCATGAATGTAGATTTTACCTCTGGAGGTGTTTGGGTCTGGGATTCCCGGGGGGATGGTGTCAAAGGAGTGCATCCCGTAGGAACACTGGACCCCAGGGAATCAATTACATGTTGTTTATTTCAGGAGGTATCTAGGTGCCAGTTAGCGACTGAAAGGCAGGGTCCACACTCAAGCTCTGAATGTTTCTGATAGTGTACTTGGCACCAAGTGCCAGATAGGACTATGGCAAGGGTTGCTGTGGCACTTTGAGAGTTGATCTCAATTCTCATCTTTTCTTCTAGGTCCTGGGATCTCTACAGCACTGCAGGGTCCTCTCCGGGGATGAAATTGAATGTTAAGATTTCAAAGGGTCTGTACACCCCCAGGGAAGTCTCAGAGAAAAAGACCTCATTGACCCTCCCCACCTCGGTAAGGGCCTGTTTCATCCGGGGTTCACTTTCAACCCGTATCTTATTCGATTCTCCTTCCCATGGAAGCCATAAATGGGTGAAGTCGGTCGAAAAGTATCCATTCAAGGACTTAGACCAATTCTGACTTAATAACATCCCGTAAGTTTCTGGGATGTCTACCACTTGGATATCAATTATGCTGGCTATCCTGGGGTCTTGGGTAAGCTGTATACGGACATTCTTTAATTCCCCCACCATTTTCACAGTAGTCTTATCCAGTTGGATCACTGCACCATTGGATGGGGTGGGATGGAATCCAAGCTTCTGACAAATGGACAAGGGCATGATGTTACCCGAAGCCCCGGAGTCTACTAGGCAATTGTGTATATTTTTGCCTTGGATATTCAGGCCTAGTAGGAAGGGGGGATCCTCATTGTTCCCCCGAAAGACAGCCGCGTTAGCATCTTCAAATGAGACAGTCTTGGGCAGGTGGCTGACGGCTTCCGGGTTCCCTAAGAGCTTAAGAAGAGACTTCTTCTACTTGGGACAGTTTAGCAAAACCTCCATCAAGGTCATGGAGGTGGTGGTCTGTTCCAACGCCTTTGTAATGTCGAATCTTCCTCCCAAGAACTGGTGATTTTCCTCTGCGAGATCTTTTGCTTGGTTAAAGCTAGGACCTTTTGGAGGAGTGTGTCGATCAGTCATGTTATTTCAGGGAGGAGGAGTGTCTTTGATAGGAGGTGTGGGTGTGTAAGCTGCTCCTTTACCAACCTGACTCTGAGTGTTATATGGAGTCTGCGGGTTGGTAAAGGCGTTGGCCTCGAAGGGCGGGATAGATTCATCAAAGAATCCCTGTAGTTTGGATTCTTTCTCATCTTCCCCAGAAGTTCTGAAGAAGATGGTGTCACAGGTGAAGGCACTGTGGATTGGCTCTTGGATAGGAGGCTCTGGAGGGGTGGTATCATGCGACTACTGCCTGTCTAGCTGGGATATCATGATGACCTTTTCCAAGGTGGCACAATTCACCTCGTTGTGTGAACCCGTGTCGTGCAATCTAAACCAATTAGTCATGGGTTGGAAGTCTGCAACTGGTGTGAAATGTGATGGTCCAGCACCATTTTGGTTGGCATTTTGGTTCGGAGGCGGGCCTCCGGTATTCGCGTTATTATTTCATTATTGTTGGTTAGGCCTAGGCCCATTATTGAAGTTTCTTCCTCCGGCGTTGTTATTTTATTGGCCAGAAAAAAGGATTCCCCTCTGGGAATTTGAATTCTAGGGTGCATAGGACCCCGCCTTCAGTTGGCCCATGTCCACAGTCAAGGTAGACAACATTCGCCGAAGGGATTCGACCTCGACAGTCAACTGAGTGTTAGTGTCATAATGTGATGGTTGTTTTTGGTTTCCTGGGAAGGCAACGGTGTTAGCCAGAGTTGAGGGCGGAAATCCTCCAGTCGTGGATGACTTAAAGAAGGGCACTACGGACGGTTGTGTCTGAGACTATTGTGCCTATTGCGGCTGGTTCCAAGGAAAATTTTCCAGACCCGGCACTGCCTGGGTTTGCGTTGGGTAAATGTATCAGGCCTGCTGGTCTATCAGGGGTGGCAGAGGATTCATCGCCATTGAGGGGGCACCCATCACCAGATTGGGGTTGTATCCCCTAGCATACACGGTTCCGCCGGGGATCATGTTGAAGGGCTTACTCTGCCCAATCCTGCCCGGGAATTTGTTGAGACCATGAGACAACTCTAAGGCTAAGTTGTAAACTTTTTCCAAGGTGTCCCGGTCACCCACGGCGGTTGTTCTCCAAAGGAGAGTGGCAATGAAAGGGTCCATCGCGTTAAGATAGGTCTGTATGGTTACTTCTAGGGATGGAATAAAAGGGCCCGTGCACCACTTCAGGGCGCACTAGAACCTATGGTTGAATGCTGCAAGAGGATCATTGGTTTCCTTCCTGATGGAAATGAACTGGCTATGGGACTAGGCTGGGTCCACATGCACACGAAAGGCAGCCAGGAAGGCATCCTCCATGTCCTGCCAAGTGTTTATGGAGTTGGCAGGAAGGTTAAGGTACCTGTTCAATTCACCTTGCCCTAAAGATAAGGGGAACATCCAAGTCACAACATCTTCATGCTGGATTTGGTGTCAATTTATGGCATCCTTGTATGCCTGTAAATGCTCTTCTACAGTTCGTGAGCCTAAGTGCTCATATCATGGGCAGATCTTCTCTAGGTGAGATGGTAAGTCGTTGATTACACCCGAAAAAGTTCCCATTGGGGACCTGGTGTTTCCGAAATATGCGGCCATTGGGGGAACTATATGTTGGGTAGTTTGGGCACTGGTTCCTGGGATTGCCTGAGAAGTTTGGGTATTCTGAGCTATGCTAGACCCCTAGACAATAGTGGCTGGTATGATTTTCGAGATCCATTTCTTTCGGGCAGGAGGCTCTAGTTCGACAAACCTTCCGGGATTCGGGGCAGACCTAAGAACTCTTTCAAATTTTTCTAGGGAGAAAGACCCAATCCCACTGAAGGCTTGCCTCTTAAAACTATAACTCGGGGAACCCTCAGGAGGTGTAAAATTAGAATCTCGGGAGGGGGATGAGTTCATGCCCTCCTTCTAGCGCCAGTTTTTATTGACAGGGTTTTGCTGACCAGGTCCGCCAATAGTCATAAGTTGTCACCGGGTACCAGGGGTACCGGCCAACTCCGCCTGTAAAGATAGTCTGGGAAAAATAGATTCCCCGGGCCTTCAAGCACCTGGGTGTCGGGTCACGACGGTGCGGGGCTCGGTTGGGAGAAGTGACTGTTCTCGATGGGGATAGCTAGTTTCTTCAACTCATTTCCTCCAGAGATTCGATAAGGTAAGGTTTTCCCCTAGCATTCCACACTTAGCAAATAAAATGAAAAAGATCCTGCAGGGTTAGAAACACTTCATCTAACTATAGTCATGTTGAAATGTCTGGAACATCAATAATACTCTGACATACTACACTAAATACCAAAGGAATACACAACCAGCAGTTAGTATTTTATCAGTAGCGAGGGTAAGAAGGTCATTGATCTATTTTAACATATCAGAGTAGAAGACATAAAGAACATAAAACATAAAATACCATCAACCCAGAAGTAAGAATGCCGACAACATCATTGCACAGAATTATTTCTTCTTCATTAATGTCTCTTCCAACAAGCACTGGTGCGTGGTACAATGGTGGCTCCAGGGGAGCGTTTAACTATTGAAAATGGAACAATGGAGCATTGAGCTCTGCAACTTTTAAAATGAGAAATTACTTTTCTATTACTATGGACAACAAAATCATCAATTTTGCCGACCCTTGAAAATGGGCCGATCTGGCTATTTATACAACTCTCCTCTAACCCTAACCCTATTTTACATCATGTTTCAATAAAATATAAT
The DNA here is from genome assembly GCA_018584345.1 of Thuja plicata. NCBI lineage: Eukaryota > Viridiplantae > Streptophyta > Pinopsida > Cupressales > Cupressaceae > Thuja > Thuja plicata. Next base: position 95,947 of record MU224995.1, read on the forward strand.
ATCTGGGGGCCGGTACTACCTGCACCACCCTACAAAATACCTTGAGACGGAATAGGCTTGTCATGTCAGAAGAATAAGACAAGAGTATACAACGAAAGAATTGGCCTCGAGAAGAGAGCCAGGAAGGAGTAGGAAGAAAGCAGGTCCCCAAGGGATCAAGGCTACATGCCTCATAAATGGGAAATGCGATGCCCTGTCTCCAATGTGCCAGGTGTACTCCTGAGTGGCGCCTCGAGAAGACCATTATGTCAAAAAACCAACTTTTAAGTTGATGCCCCCTTGATGTAGCCAACCACCCTCTAACAGCCTTTATTAACCGCTTCTGAAAGTGATCGGTTGGCCTCGGGGACCGAGACACGGATCACTTGAAAGAATACAAAATTTTGGATCCGGGAACTTACGTCCCCAAAAGAATAAAGAATACCCAATGTTGGATTTTTCTCCGGCCTCCGGGGAAAGCTCAAGGTTGCTTATTGTCATTGAAAGCCTGGAGGAGGCGGGAAATGCCATCCTCATCTACATCTTTCAGGCTGGCCCTTCGGTACTTGGCCACTTCAATTTGTTCCCCCAAGTCCGGAACATTCTCTTTAAACTCGTCACCCATTCTTGCCGCGTCATGACCACTAAGTATCATGTGAGTTAACTTTTCCATCTGGGCCCCATCTATCCCCTGCGGGGATTGATACCGGGACTTCATTATTTCATCAAAACTCCCCAGAACTGAATCTTCGAGGGTACATGTATATGTGCTAAGGGGATCAGCCCCGGAAGTCTTTATTACAAAAGACTTGTACAAATTAAAAGAATATTTCACGGCATTAACCTTATCTTGCAGAGACCCTACTAGTTGCTTGATTACCTCCAATGTGAGGTCAAGTCTGGAGTGTTGGGTTCTCACAAAATCAAATGATTTATCACCTAGAATTCTAGATTCAAAAATCATATCCTCTCCCAGGGTAAAGAGTTCCTCGAGCTCCACCTTCCATGCTTGATAATTCTTGGAATCACCCTCCCATAGTTCAATAAGAATTTATGCCTGGTGTATAACCTGTCGGGCCATATATAAATCTGGGAGGGTGGATACCAGGAAATGCCAGGTGTTTCCTATCTGCAGGGTGACCCACTCATCCACTACCTGGGCTTTCTTCTTCATCATTCATAGGGAGTCTATGTCACTCTGCGGTAAATCTTCAAAGGTGGAGGCCTCCGGAGGAGCGGCATTGATGGGTCGAGCCAGCTCAGTGAGCAACCCCATAAGGTTTGTGTTCTTTGCCTTTTCTGATTTGAACCTCTGGGCTTCTTTCTCATAACGGGCCTCTAGCGCCCTAGCTGCCTCCTTCAGCAAGTCCACCTCACCCTGCTTTCCTCTTTTACCCAGCGATAACTCTGCAACGTTATAGTCTCCGGGGTCTGCGGTTGCTTCATCGGCGCCTAGGGGAGGTGTTGCCACAATGGCAACTGTTTCTCCGCCCGGCCCACTTCGAAGAGTGTGAACTGTCTAGGATTTCTTGGCCTTTGGCGGGGCCTAGACTTGGGCCATCATTTCATCCAGGGAGAGAGGAGTCACGGGAGCAGACTAAGCCTTTCTTTTTCTTCTCTCTATCAGCCACTAAGGTGGTAGGGGTGGCCTTCCTGCCAGAATTTTTTCTCTTGATTCTTCCCCGGTGTCCTACGGCTGTTGCTCCTCAATGGCATGGACCTCATCCGTCCCTCTCCCTGCATCTACTTCTTCTACAGCAATATTTTCCTCATCAACCTCCATCTCCTCAGCCTTGTCCTCTGTATCTATTTCTTTGTCTGGACTTTGGTAGGCTTCCTCGGGGATTTCTTCTTTGTGCTTCTCTCCCTATTGCTCTTCTTCTACTGCCAAGGCCTCTTCCTCCATTGGTACATCTTTTGGCAGTAGGGGAGGTGTTGGGCCGAGGTTTAGAGTTTGGGCCGTGGTAATCACCTGCCCAAAGGTTGCTCCCGGGAGTGGCCCTTGGAACATGGCGGATGGGGTTACGGTTATTCCCAAAGGTCCAGTTCCCCCAGTCAATGCCATGTGTTCACCTTGCTTTTGTTGGTCCACTCCTGGATCTTGCATCGCTCTAGCCCCAGAGGCAATCTCCGGCTCTGGCTCTTTTTCTTCTACCTGCTTTTCTTGTTCTTGTGCAGGCTCTTGTTCAGCAGCTTCTTGCTCTGCAGCTGTGACCTCTGTCTCTATTTTATTGTCCCCCTGCAAGTTTCTGAACTCATCAGCTGCAAATACATCATCAAATTCCTCTTGTGCAGGGGGACTGGATGGGACCTCAGCAGGCTCTTCTTCCCCCTCTGGTTCCGGGGAACTGGAAGAGAGGATTTCTACTTGTTGGGCTTGGGATGTTCCCATCCCCGACTCTGCCTTAGGATTTTTATTAAGCCTTTTCTTTCTCCAGGTTACCAAGGGTGGCCCCGCATCCCTTATTGCTACTACTTCCATGGGATCTACCCCTGTTGCCTTCACCATTAGGGCTGCTAGTGACGGGGAGGAAGAGGGACGAATTGGCCTGGCCATGAGCGGTGGAGTGACCAGCCATGTTATTAATTGCTCTCTCATCTGCTGGGAGGCTTCCACCGATTGCTTGATTTGTTCCTTTACGGAGACTTCTTGCGCAGAAGGGGTTGTATCTATCTCTTTTCCCTTATCCGTTCTCTGCGAAGAAGTCCCGGCCCCTGGAGTTAATTTTGGTGCCGGTTGGGCTGCTCGACGGGTACTTCCGGGGCACACCTTCTTGAAATAGGCGTGACTTCGTTCGACCACCTCTCGAGTGAAGTCCTCAATTATGGGCCCTTCCTGGGTGTCCCAGTTTACTGGTGGAAGAGTCCTTGTGTCGATCCCCTTTGCTTTGTACTAGGGATCAGTAGTGGGGGCGGCATCTAAGAAGTCTGTCAGGAACCTCCGGAGCTTCAACTTCTGCATCATACAGGCCGTCATTCTGACGTAGTGCATGCTCCGCACCTCCACATCGTCTTGGAAATCTTCCCAGAAGTCCTCCATATGGATGTGATGGTGCTCTAAAGCCCGGGGCAGTGTCGTTGCTATCTTTCCATGCGGATCAAAAAAATTTCGCGCTAAGTAAAATTCTCCCAAGTTGTAACTTTTCAGTTCATTGTCTGCCTCCTTTGCGGTGGCCAGGCTACATGTGTAGTTCCCGCAGGTGATTAGGAACGGAATATTGGGTATTTTCTTCAGGGCAAAGAGGGTATGCACCTCCATCATTTGCCTGCAGTATTCCAATAGCACGATCTTGTCCCCACAATGTTTGGGCAACAAGTAGGGTTTCCCAGAGAAGCCGGCGACCCTAATATAGGTGTGCTGTAGGAATTGAATGTAGTAATGTCCATAATTCCAGACCAAATTTATCGCCTCTGATGAGAGGCAGTATCCAGCGTCCCGGGTGGGTGTAAGCAGATGATAATAAATGAACGCGTCGTTTACCCAGCAAAAACTGGGGAAGCTGGCTTCCCATTGAACTTGTGGGAAATGGTCCCATGGTACCTTTTGTCCCAGGCCAATCCCAAGCACACCATCTGTAAGTAGGCCGTGGGCGTGGGGCCTCTGCTGTGCTAGGGCCCAGAAAACATAGGAAGACATGTAAAATTTCTTTTTCCTGTTTAGTTGCTGGAATTGCGAGTTGACGTGGTTGGAGATTATGGTCGCCCAGTCGAAGTATCCTCCCTTGGTGGAGATGCCGAGGAGAAAATAATACATCCATCTAGCAAACTCTTGGGCAGAGGGCTGCCCAAAGACCTGGGCCAATGCTATCATTCCCATCTGGATGCTCTCCTTGAACTCAAAGCGGGGAATCTCTATCTTCATTCTTTTTGGGTCCCTCTTTGAAACTTTTAGCCAATGGGTATTCATGTATACCCGGGCGGCATCCTCTAGCTGTGTGAATTGGGCCAAGGCATCAGTCCTTGTAACCACTAAGGCCTTATTGAATTGTGGGATTCCCAGGCTTGCCTGGAATGTGACTGGGTCAAGGGATACCAGAGGAGTAGGGTATCCAGTTGGTTCCACGGCCGCAAGCATAACGGCCCAAACAAAAGAGTTGCAGTTGGTTGGTAGTGTTAAAATAAGCTCCGGAGAGTGCACGGAGCACGGGAAATAAGCTACCCTGAGGATTCCAGAGTTCCCGACGTTGATTTCCAGCTGATCTCCCGCCTGTCGCTGGATGTGCATTATTTTCACCAAGGCCTGCATCTCCGGCCATGTTTCGACGCTGGTGTCGGTTATAAGCTTAACTTTGGACTCGATCTTTGAGCCCATGATGACATTGTCTTGCACGAACTCCATAGTCAGGGGCATCTTCTCCAAGGCCTTCTCCAATTTTGACTTTACTGCTTCCCTAGTGGCTGCCGCAGAAGGTAGCTCTGGATTTCCAGTTGGAGAGGATGCGGATGCTTCGGACATGTTTGGGAAATGAACTCCAGGAACCTGCGAGACAAAGCGACCGTCAGAATGCATTAATCAAAATAAATATTCGGGGGTCCGAAGATCTTACCACCACGATGTTTGCTTTTTCCTGAAAAGTTAGTTTCATCCAAAAAATAACTGAAAAGCAAACGCATCACAAACTTAAGATTTTATTAAACATCCAGTTCCAGGGATTTTATCACCCTTGATAAAGACATGGGATGGATGATGGTAGGAGACCCAGATCCCAGAGAAGTACCCGTTGGTGAGGACGTGTAAAAAGGCAAGTCATCGAGCCCACGTGGGCGCCACGTGCGTAAGTATTAAATGGAAGTTATGGCGATGATGGCGGAGCCAACTGTCCGAATGCGCAAAAAGTGAAGGCCACTTGGCTGGAATTGATTGTGCGCATGGGACATAAATAAGGGTCTGACTAGTTTCACGAAAGAGAGAGAAAACTGCCTGTTTGAAATCGGTCGAGAGCTGAGTTCTAAACAGGTGGTTTTCTGCCTTGAAACGAGTTTATGGGCGGAAAACCAGCAACACAGGTGACTCGACCACCCTGTCAAGCCACCCGGAAGGATATACATGAAGGCTAAGGGATATATACATAAAAATGGAGGGATATACAAAGACTATACACAAATATGCACACATATACATAAATATACAATGCAGAATGACGTCCACGGGAAACTAGGCGAGGCAGAGTATATACATCTATCTACAAACTGACTACTTCTACGTAGAGGGTGGACAACCCTCTGGCAGAGCCGACCCACCAACGGGCGGCAAAACAAAAAAACAAAAAATAGATGAAACAGAAAGACGACAAATGAAAACAAGATAAAAGAAACACCAAACAAACTAGAAGGAAACAGAAAGGCGAAAACAGAAAAACCAACCTGAGAATGTCGAAAGGTGGAGGAAAGGAGTTACCGTGGGAGCTCTGCAATAGCTTTAGTTATTAAATGGTCATAATCGCCACCATGAAGCACTCGCAATTGCCTGGAAATGACTTGAAGTGTTAAGCGCTGATTATCACTAACCCTCTGCAAATTGCTCTGTTAATCGCTTTGAAATCGCTCTGAGTGCTTGAAAGTTTTAATCGCGGTAAATGTGAAAATGACAGATAAGTTCTATTTATACCCGTGGTAAAAAAGCTAATCCACCTCCTTCCGGAAATCTCCAGACAAGCAAAACCTCCAGACCCCGGGCCCGAGGATTCCCCGCGATGGTATCCTTAAGAACATCGTGGCAAAGAATCCCGGAGTCCAGAGTCTGGTTCCCAATGAAGGACAACCTCCGGAACCGGGGTCCCGGAGATGAAAACCAAACAAACAAAACACAACAACGGGGAAGAAAACCCCGGAGAAAGAAAACAACAGGGGAAAGAAAGACAAGCAAAGCCGCAAGCAAAGACAAACAAAAAGAAAAAAAAGGGGGACCCAACATTTTGCACACAAAATGTAGGGACGGGGATGCAGGGCATAACACAAAGTTAGAAGGATAAAGAGGTCCCCAACGTGTAGGATACAGTGCAGACCGAGAGAGAGTTAAAGAGAAAATTGAGAGAACAAAACAGAAAGATAATCAACTGCTTTTAGAGCATAACCGACCGTCAGAAAATGAGAGTCAGTTGTAGCTCACAAAAAGTGGATCTGACTTCCACGTCAGATAAAACAGTCTTGATCTATTTATAGAATCTTGATTTTTTTTTAAAACCATTTCTTTAGGGACAAGAAACATAAATGTGAGTTCCTTAATCAGTCTAACTGATTTAAAACACATAGACTAGGAGATCTAGGTAAAAAGTTGTAAACCTGGTCTTAGAGTTAACATTGTTTTTCGTGAAACTTTATGATATCAATCCATCTTATAAATAGATGATGTAATCATTCATTATAAGATGATGTGAATATAGAGGAGAGGATGAATGAAATCTACGAGCACATCTATGGATCAGATTGAAAGTTTCAAGAACCAGAACAGCAAAAGGTGAATTTGCTTATCAGAACCAAGAACAGAGGCTACCAAGAATCAGAGGTATTATTCAATCACAATTAGGTGATAATATTATTCATGTAAACTTAAATGGATCTGTATCAGCAATAGGAGATTGCATTTACCAGGTCAAATTGTAATTTTCTATCATTTTAACAAGTGAAGCAAAGTGTAAAAATCCTTTCAAGGAAGGTGGATTTAACAGTCCAACTATAAATCTCTTAACCGAGTGCACACTCAACAGTGTTGCTAAAGCTCTTAACAGAGTAGACTTTAACAAGTCTCTACTAATACTCTTAACTGGGTAGATCATCAGAAGTGATCAAATTGTAAGCCTTAACCGGCCCCTTCCAATCTGCAGATAGTGAAGATTTTGTGGGTGTCATCCCCACCATAGTTTTTACTTCCTAACAGGAGTTTTCTATGATATTATATCTTGTGTTATGTTTCAATTACTTTCATGAATGTTTCTATGAATGTTCACGTGTATGTTAAGTTTATGAATTGATATAACGCACATCAAGATAGTATAGATCAGAGGAATGGATATACAATTGATTACACAAAGGTTAATTGATTAAAAGGATACAAAAGTTTTAGAGGTACTGATTCACCCCTCCCCTCTCAATACACACTTTCCATTAATTCTAACAATTGGTATCAGAGCTAAGTCTCTTCTTTGGAAAATCTTAAAGGCTTAAGAGAAAAGATCATACAATGGAGAAGTACAGACTCGATAAGAATATTGAAAATAAGAAGCTAGAAATTCAAATGTTCTATGAACAGTATAAAGAAGATAGAATCAATATGAGATAGTTGTTAGATGAAAGAAAGATTATGGCATCTCATTGTAATGAGACAGATTATCATGAGGAAGAGATACCAGATTTCTTTGAGTCTTCAGGATTAACTACAAGCAAAGCATCAGATACACCAAAAGAAAGCATCACAAGCCTAACTAAAATCAATCAACATCTGGCTTGACAAGTTAAATCTCTGCAAATCAGTCAAGAAACACAGATGGTAAGGATGATTGATGTCATGAAAAATTCTAGACAAGCTAAGAAAGAAAGAATACTAGTTATTGATGATAGAAGAAAAATTATAGAAAAGCTACAAGAAAAAGAGTCTGAAATACAAAGACTTACAAAGCACCACCATGAGATTACAAATCAGATTATTCTTATAAGTCAAGAGGAAAACAGAATAAATTTTGAACTCATTGAAAGAATAGAAGCTATCGGTGAGCTAAGGGATGAGAATGAAAAGTTGAAACATGAAATAAGAATTCAGCAGCAGCATAATGAAATTATCAAGAAAGCTGAAGAAAGCAATAAAAGAATGGATGATTTTCTTGAAGGACAACAAAGAGTCCACAATAATACCAGTCTAGGTTTTATCGAGAATGGAGAATCATCAAATCAAACTGATCCAAAGAATGTCTATGAAAATCCAAGACCAAGAAAGCTGACATGCAATCACTGTGGAAAGCAAGGCCACACATCAAATGTATGCAAATGCAAAATGAAAGGTATTCCTAAATCCACATCTTCATTCATAGGATTCTGTTATAAATGTAACAAGAAAGGACATAAAGCTTATGAATGTAAGTTAGAGATGAAACAACAGAAGAAGGAAACCTACATGGAAAAATATTGTCCTACTTGCAAGATGAATGGGCACACAACACTTGAATGCTAGAAAAAGAAAAGGAAAGCACGAAAGCCTAAAGTTCAAGAAAATCCCTATCAATCGAAAAGAGTCGGTAACCAGCATGTATGGGATTACAACACTTGGAAAAATTGTACAACATGTGGAAGATTTGGTCACATTGCTTCAAACTGTATGAGACAGTGGACTAGAAAGTCTAGAGGCTGGACTAACCCCGAAATGGCATTCTTACATTGTCATAAAGTTGGTCATCTCAAGAAAGACTGCAGAGACCGAATGACAGAAACCAATACATCCCAATGGAAATACCATTGAAGACATCTAGAGAGCAAGAGACAAAATGTGGAGAAAACATTCAAACAATGATGAAGCTGGACCAAGCAATGCAAATGGTGACACCCCATCCAATGGATCCGATGACATCACCACCCCCACCTAACTAGAACAAGTAAGTATGGAACTGCATTACACTATGTATTACTTTACATCAGTTCCATGATATGTTGATAAAATGCCAAATTAGCATAAGTAAAGATGCATCATGGTATTACTTGTTAAAATCTATCATAACTATGCTATCGGGTATATATACCAAAACCCATCGGTATACACTTAAAGCTAAGACTGCCTACACTTACTGAGAAGCGTTGGTTAACATAAGAAAGCAAAGTTGCTAAGTGTAAACCGAGCCTTGTTGGTAATCGAACAAAGGGAACACGTTTCTTACAACACTGAAACCCATCGATAAAAGCAAAGAGATGAACAACTGCCCTGAAACATCTTGTTGTCACCGAAGGAAAGTTGAAGTCTTAACCGACGAACTCTTTCTTCACACACTGAGAAGTTGGTAAACATTAATGATATGCATTTTAGGTCAAACATCTATAAAAAGGTGACTGGACAGTCTCATTGTTCACCACGACCAGAGCAGAGAGACGAAGAGCAATTTTTGAGCAGAAAGTGCCAGGACCGCAGAGTGACCACAACTCAAACACCAGCACTCTACACAAATCATAAATCATTACAGGTGTATACAGTAAGTTCTACGACAACTGACAACTTCATTTCTCGCATTTCACAGAAAGCCCTAAAATCTAAAAAATGGCCACGACTTCAAGAACTGTGAAATCAAAGAACACCAAGAAGGATGAGTTCAAACTCATCAAGAATTTGACATATGAGGAACCACATTACAAGATTCACTCTGAGGTTTCCTCACAACCTGACAATGCTAGAGCATTCTCACGAATACTGGCTAGGATTTTTCTCATCGAGGATGTTTGAGCATTCATACACTGCAAGATTGCAGAATTAGGTGATTCAGAGGTTGAACAACCTTTTAAGAAGCTATGTAACAAAGATGGGTCATTAAAATATGAACATAAACATATAGAAGTGAAAGGGCTCACCAATTCCCTAATGTTCCTGAAGGTCTTCAAAACCGAGTGGATTCGGTTAGTATTGAGTTGAATGCACAATCATAAACTTTGGCTGGATGAACCAAAGATGATAACCCGAGATGTTATCCATGTTGTCACCGGCTACCCTGTAATCAAGAAGGTCAAATCACTAAAGCACCCACCCAAGGCCGAGACTGAGAAGATCACAGGAGCCAAATGGGACAGCAGAGGATTGAAGGTTTCCACTATTACCAATGATGAGATGAAATTTGGTGCCTGCATTCTAGGCTACAAATTATTTCAAGCCACCAGGATGAACAACATAGCATCTGGTGTAGTAGACACAACTTATAAGATTGTGAAGAAGGGAACACAGTTGGACTTATCTGAACTTCTACTGAACCAGCTAGAAGAGAATCTAAAGACTATAAGGAATGCAAAGACAAACACATGTAAGTTTGGCTCACTCATAATGTGCATTTTCTTCTACTTTCAAGAAACTTTCCCATCGGTAGGAAATGTCAAATGGGATAGCACAAGATAGTCACCAAGCAAATCAGTGAACACATAGCCTCACTGGGAGATAATTTTGAGACAGTCATGGATGAATACTTTAATGTATTCAAAGACCAAATACAGAAGAGGGTAAAGATCCCCGAGCAACTCATTGAGAAATTTAAAGATGAAATATGTTTCATGGTTGATACAGACCATACTTATATCAAGCCTGTTGTACCAAGGACAACATGGATTCAACCATTAGAATATGAGATAAACATTGATCATGCATCTAAATCAATTGATGCCTTGTTAAATGAACCACTAGATAAGAAACAACCTAAGTTTGGAACTTATGAAGAGGCCAAAACAAGAATCAAATCTGGCCTGGTTGTTAAGAAAAATGTCAGGAAAAAGGACAATATGGTCAAGAACCTCAAGAAGATATTGTCGACGACAGAGGAAGAAACCGAGCAGGAAGAGGAAGCTGAACAAGAGGAAGAAACTGAAGGATAGCTACCTATCAGTGAAGCTAAAGAAAAGAATGACTCTGAGGCCACAGAGTCAGATTCACCACCTCCTCCACCAACCAAGAAGCCAAGGACCACAATTGTTTCTAGAACATGAAGTCAAACATTTAAGGATTCAACTCCTTCACCTTTGAAGAAAGGAAGAGTAAGAACATACAAGAGGAAAGCGGCCACACCAAAAAGAGGGGCAAACAAAAGAGTAAGGAAGCTAATCAAAACCCGAGAATATATTGAAGACACCAAGCAAGATGAAGCTATAGAGGAAGAAAATGTCAAGGTTAAAGCTCCAGAAAGCATTGATGACATATGAAAATCTATTGCAAATTTAGGATCTATTACAGATTCTAAGATTAGAAGATGGTTGAAATTAGATCCAAAATATTAGAACAAAATTGAAGATGCCATCATAGAAAAAATGTACAAGTTCAAATATGTATCGATTCATTTTGAAGGCAATAATGTGCCAAGGGAACTCTTGGATAAACTTTATGCTAGATGGGCATTTGCCTTGAAGAATGAGAAGGAAATAAGAGAAAGAGTACTTGTTACTCTCATGCCATCTGAATCCAAGAAGGAATAAATTGATGAGATGAGGGAGAAACACGCAAAGGAGTTCTCACCGAAGTTGAGAGCCTACAAATTTCTTGAAGGGAGGCTTATAGAGCTTGAACAAGAAAGCCACAAGAAATGGTGTAAGATTCTAAATAGACCTATTGAGGAAGATAGCCCCGACAAAGACCTACAATAGAAAGATGTTGATAAGGCAACTCAATATGCAGAAGATGATACATCAGTTGAGTTGGACAAGGAAGAAGATGACACAACCAGCAAAAAAAATATGGATGTTGCAGATGAATCATGGCCAGACACCACAAAGGACAACATTGTGGATAAACTATCATTGACATTACCGATGATCCATTAGAAGAAGTAAATAAAGATGAAGATTTTAGTATTACCAAGGACACAACCAATGAGCAGGACACAACAATTGATACTGCACAGGTGAAAATTCCAGACAATATGCCAATATTGATACAAGCTATCAATATTCTGCAAGAAACAGACAAGTCACCTGAAAAAGATACTCCTGAGGATGCAAGGGAAGAAGAAAAGAATGACAACACCGATGATCAGAAGGACATCGAAGACACTCACATAGTAACCAACACTGATAAGGTTACAGGAGGAGATTCAAAATAAGAAAATGCAGACACAATAGAGAAGGATGTAGAAACAAAGAAACATATAGCTAAGGACACCGATGAAGGAGATAAACCTAAAAATGGCACTCCTAAGGATACCGACAATATTGCTACCAACAATGTGAATGTTAATGTGGAGATGTCTACAGACACTCGACAAGCTGAAACTGATACAAAGTAGCAAAAAGAAGCACAACAAGTAACTTCATCAAAAACAACGGACAAAGCTGAGAAACTGGCAATGGTACTGCATTCTAGTGCTACTCAAAAGAAGAAGAAGGAATCAAAGAAAAATAAGTTGGAAGTAACTTTGGATGAAATTATTGAGATACCAAAATGTGACCCAACTACACTTGATTATGAGCAATTAAAAGAATATGGTGAAATATGCCAAAGGAAGGCATTACAGGAAAAGCTGAGGAAATAGCACCAAGACTCAATGGTATTGGAAACAACTAAGGCCATCTGGCACCAAATTTCTCCCGATGTTGATATTGATCAAAATAAGTCAATCCTTGATCAATTAGCCACACTCATCAAAGCAATTATGACATTGAACATTGATGAAGAGAAGGCAATTGAGGAGAGAGCAGAGCTGAAGTACCAACAGAGACTTATTGAAAACATCATCCAAGAAGTAGCAGTCAACAAGGTAAAGCTTTCAGAATTCATTACTGAATTAGATCCAATTATAACTGAAGCTATTTCCTTGATTTAACAACTAAGCACACTGGAAAAGTTCACCAAAGAGAATAGTGACATCAGAGTAAAGTTAGATATAGATCTAGCTAACAGTTCTCAAAGATTAACCACCGATGGAGACAATGCACTAAAGCTGCATTATGAAAAAATCATTGAAATAAAGAGGTTAAGGCAAGAACTGTGGGAAGAAGAGACACACTTCAGGGAAGAAGTCACCGAGCTCCAAGCTCAACTTCTGTCGAACCTTACACTACTTCAATAGCACATCAGTTCAGCAAGGCAACTGATAGCAACCCCCAAGATGTTTGTAGCAGACAACATCTATGATATGCATTCCAAGATCACACTTGAGCACATGGCTCTAGAGAACTTAAAGGAAAAATGGGAGAAAATGATGGAAGACATGCAGTCTTCACACTCCTACATTTTTTATAAGCTATAAGGTATTGACCTTTGCCCTTAATATCAAAAAGGGGGAAAATGATATGTATCTGTATATTCATATGGGGAAAATGATATATATTTAGATGGACAATGATATGCATATGTATTTACAGAGGGAAAGATATCATATGTACAGATATACCGGCATATACATAGGGGGAGTCATGAAATGACTAAGGATTATTATGTTGTATATACTTAACATTTTGTTAGTATTTTTCACATATCAGTTTTTGATACTAATGTCAAAGGGGGAGATTGATGAAATTAATTTTCCATTAGTATGCAAACAACACTTTTGGTAATCATACACCAAAAGATAGAACTAAGTGCAAGCCGGAAATCAGATATAAAGAGATCACTTATAATGACTAAGTACAAAGAGAACTGACGACACAACTTTGTGTGTACACCAAAAATGCAAATTCAGAAGGATAAATAGGTACCTGACATGAAAGATATAGTGTAGACCGAGAGACAGTTAAAGAGAAAACCAAGAGAACAAAATAGAAATATAGTCAACTAATTTCAGAGCATAACCGACCGTCAGAAACTGAGTCAGTTACAACCCGCAAAAAGTGGATCTGACTTCCACGTCAGATAAAATGGTCTTGATCTATTTATAGAATCTTGATTTGTTTTTAAAACCATTTATTTAGGGACAAGAAACATAAATGTAAGTGTTTTAATCAGTCTAATTGATTTAAAACACATAGACTAGGAGATCTAGGTAAAAAGTTGTAAACCTGATCTTAGAGTTAACATTATTTTTTTGTGAAACTTTATGATATCAATCCATCTTATAAATAGATGATGCAATCATTCATTATAAGATGATGTGAATATAGAGGAGAGGATGAATGAAACCTACGAGCACATCTATGGATTAGATTGAAAGTTTCAATAACCAGAACAATAAAAGGTGAATTTGGTTATCAGAACTAAGAACAGAGGCTACTGAGAATCAGAGGTATTATTCAATCACAATTAGGTGATAATATTATTCATGTAAAATTAAATGGATCTGTATCACCAATAGGAGATTGCATTTACTAGGTCAAATTGTAAGTTTATATCATTCTAACAAGTGGAGCAAAGTGTAAAAATCCTTTCAAGGAAGGTGGATTTAACAATCCAACTATAAATCTCTTAATCGAGTGCACACTCAACAGTTTTTCTAAAGCTCTTAACAGAGTAGACTTTAATAGGTCTCCACCAATACTCTTAACTAGGTAGATCATCAGAAGTGATCAAATTGTAAGCCTTAACAAGCCCCTTCCAATCTGCAGATAGTGAAGATTTTGTGGGTGTCATCCCCACCACAGTTTTTACTTCCTAATAGGAGTTTTTGCGATATCATATCTTGTGTTATGTGTCAATTACTTTCATGAATGTTTTTATGAATGTTCACATGTATGTTAAGTTTATGAATTGATATAACTCACATCAAGATAGTATAGATCAGATGAATGCATATGCAATTGATTACATAAAGGTTAATTGATTAAAAGGATACAAAAAATTTTAGAGGTACTAATTCACCCCTCCCCTCTCAGTACACACTTCCCATTAATTCCAATACAAGATAATATATCCTGAACCACAATATCTGAATCAAAACCTATTTGACACAAATATCAAATCATTCCTTATGGGCTTCATCTCGTTCTTCCTATTGACCTGTCAACCTTCAATCAAATATAAGTCACACCAATTATAATATCAACCTGTGTGGTCATAGATATAGCATTTAGAGACATCACTTAGTCTTCCTTTACGATCACTTAGTCTTACTACAGCTCTGGATTCAACCTCTAGAACATACACCAGTATAATAGGCACATTGTCAACCAACAACCACTAGGTTGACATCAATGACAATATCATAACTGATCATCCTATCATCAGATCTACATCAAACACATACCATAGATACTCAATTGTATCTTTGCATTTGTTATTCCAACAATCTCCCTATTTGGCATTGATGGCAACACCAACAATACCAAATAAACTAAATATAAAAAATGCTCTCCCTTAGTTGAATCTTCTGACTTTCTCTTCTCATGCTATTCTTCCTAATATGTAATCTTCTCTTCTCTTCTTCCCAATATATACTCTCATCTTCTCTTCTCCCCAATATGTACTCTTCTCTTCTCTTCTCCCCCTTTGAAAACAATGCCAAAGGCCCAATAAGCCGAATACATCATTTGTTGCAACTGTCTTCATCTCTTTCCAACTACTCCCCCTAAGGAGTAGTCCCCTGAACATCAATCCATAGTGAAAGATATGCTAATAAATCCACTAGATTGATGCACCTACAACATATTAGTTATGTTCAAGTAGGGAAATAACCCTTAGCTTAACTCTATGGTACTCAAAAGTATCCTTACATAGTGGCTTTGTGAAGATATTTTCTATCTGATCCTTTGTTGGTACATATTCCAACTTCACCTCTTATTCCTACACTTTCTCTCTCAAAAAGTGTTACTTAATTGTAATGTGTTAGTCTTGGAATGCATCACATGATTCTTGGAAATATTTATTTCACTTATTTTGACACAAAAGATAGTTACCAGTTTAGTCATCTTTTCTTTGATACCTTCAAGAATCTACTTCATCCATGCAATTTGTGTGCAATTTATGGTTGTTCATACATATTCTTCTTCTGCAGTGAATTATGAGATACAACTTTGCTTCTTACTTGTCAAGGATATAAGCCTATCACCTAGAAATAATGCACCACCACTTGTCCTCTTTCTATCATCAACATTTCCTTCTCAATCAGTATCAGTAAACACACTCAAAGAGAAATCACCATCGTGAAAATACCATGGACCATAGTAAATTGTCCCTTTTAAATACCTAAATATCCTCTTGACTACAACCATATAATATTCCTTAGGATTTGATTTAAATCTAGACACAATACCAACTTCTTGAGAAATATATGGTATGCTATGGACAATATATTGCAGCTTACCGATCATAGATCTGTACAAAGTACCATCTACCACATTAGATTCATCATCCTTAGACAATTTACATCATGTTACCATGGGGGTTCCAATTGGTTTGGATTCATCCATACCAAAAGTCTTGAGTAATTCTTTCACATATTTGGATTAAATGATATATTTACCATTCCTTAATTGTGAAACATGCAATCCAATAAAGAATTTCATCTCCCCAATAATTGACATTTGAAACTCCTTAATTTCTTCAGAAAATGCCAAAATCATCTCGTCATTTCCTCCAAAGATTATATCATCAAAAAATACTTCAGCTAACAAAACTTATCTCCTTAAACTTTTAGGTATACATTACTATCATCACTTGTTCTATTAAAGCCAATCTGGATAAGATAGGAATGTAACCTTTCATACCATGCCCTTGGATCTTGTTTCGGTCCATATAGTACCTTTTGTAGCTTGCATACCATTTCCTTGTCCTTTGTCAATGAAAAACCATCAGGTTGTTCTATGTAGACCTCTTCTTCAAGAATTTCATTCAAGAAAGCCTACTTGACATCCATTTGAAAAAATTTGAACTTCTTGTAAACAACATAAGAAAGTAGAATTCTTACCCCTTCCAGTCTTTCTAATGGAGAAAAATTATCCCCATATTCTAGTCCTTCTTCTTTTGCATAGCCCTTGCATACAAGCCTTGCCTTGTTTCTAATCACATCTCCACATTCATTCAATTTATTCTTGAAAACCCATTTGGGACCAATCACATTTTTATCTTCAGGTCTAGGTTTGAAAAAATCTTAACTTCTTGTAAGAAACATAAGAAAGTATAATTCTTACCCCTTCCAGTCTTGCTACTGGAGAAAAATTATCTCCATAGTCTAGTCCTTCTTCTTTTGCATAGCCCTTGCATACAAGCCTTGCCTTGTTTCTAATCACATCTCCGTCTTCATTCAATTTATTCCTGAAAACCCATTTGGCACCAATCACATTTTTATCTTCAGGTCTAGGAACAAGTGGCCATGTATCATTCTTCTCAATTTTTTCAATTTCTTCTTCAATAGCTTTTACTCAATCTTCATTCTTGATTGCTTGCTTCATTGTCTTAGGCTCATAATTGTAAATCAAACAATTAATCTCTCTGGTATTTCTTCTAGTTAGAACACCTACGTTCTTATCACCTATAATATGATTAGAAGAGTGATTCATCTTTACATACCTAGGTATCACTGATTCAGGTATAGGAGCTTCTTCTTCTGCCAATTGAATCACTTCTCCCACATTGTTTTGATATGTTGGTTCATGCACTTCTTGTTCAATATACACAATCTCTTGATCATCCTATGTCACTTTATTTCTTGAATCATCAAATTTCTTAGGGTATTCATCCATCTTCACATTTGCACTCTCAATCATTTTGTTAGTTCTCTTATTAAAATACTTATGTGCTTTTCTTTTAGTGGAATAACCCAAGAAAATATTTTCATCACGTTTTGGATCAAACTTGCATGTGTAATCATCCCTCTTAATGTAACATTTTCTGCCAAAAACTTTAAACTATTTAACATTAGGTGAGTGACCATACCATAGCTCATATGTTGTCTAATCTGTTCATTTCTTTACTTGCACCTGGTTCAGTGTGTAAACAACAGTACTGATTTATTCTCTCCAATACATCTTCATTACATCACCTTGAATTAACATAGTCCTTGTAGCATCCACTATAGTTTTTTTCTTTCTCTCTAATTCCTTCTCAACCATCACCTTGAATGCTTTGAATTTATGGAATGCGTCATACTTCTCCTTTAAGAAAGATACCCACATCATTCTAAAATAGTCATCAGTAAACAATATGAAATATGTTTCACCTAGATAACTCCTCTATCTCATAGGCCCACAAAGATCAATATGCACCAAATCAAGAATTCTTTCAGATGAAAAAGATTTTATTTTTAAAGTAGAACTAGTTAGCTTACCTAGCTAACATTCTTTACATATCATGTTGTTTGGTTTGACTAATTGAGGCAATCCCCTAACTGCATTAGTCTTACTTTTATCAAACTGTCAAAGTTACCATGGAAAAACCTTTTATGTCATAGCCAACTATCTTCAACCTTTGCAACCAAACAATTGTTCACAGTATTATTCAGATGGAATAAATTAACTCTAGCCTTCCTACCTGTAGCAATCTCATCGCCAGAGCTTTCAATTATTCTGCATACAACTCCTTTAAATTCCAGTCTCTAACCTTTATCATTTAGCCGATCCACACTTAACAGATTATGTGTTAGACCATCCACATAATAAACAGCATCTATATTACTCTTACCATTCAAAGAAACGGTGCCTTTACCTTTAACCAAACAAGGTATACTATTACCAAACCTTACCACACCACCATCAAACTCATCAAGTTTAATGAACTTACTCTTATCATCGGTTATTTTATGTGAGCACCTGTTGTCTATAATTCATTCATCATTTTGTCTTAAGTGATAGACCAATGCCTTTTCTCCTTCTGATGGATCTTCTTTGACTACAAAAAAATACAAACTCCTCTTCCTCATTATCTCCTAATTCTTCATCGGTAACTCCTTCATCCACTGCAACAAAGCATTATTTCTTCTCTTTTCCCTTAAACTTTTTGAACCTATCCTTTTTTTCGCCATTAGGACATCTAGCAGAAATATGTCCAATATTATTACATGAGAAACATTTCAATGGAAGTTTACCTTTGTAATTACCAGACCCTCTAGGAAGTCTCTTAGCTAGTAGAGCTTCAAGCTCTCCTTGTTTCCTTTCTTCTTCCAAGATAGGTTCAATTTCCCTGGCATAACTTAACATATAATCATAATCATGACTTGTTTCCCTACCTTTCCTTGTCGGTAAATTAGACATTGATGCCTTAAAAGCTGCCTCAACTCTTGGAATATTGTTATCGAAGTTATTTAACTCAAATGCAATAAGCTTACCAATCAGTCCATCTATAGTAACATTATCAAATATTCTCAGCTCATTTATAGAAGAAACTCTAATAGCATAAGCAAGCAATAAGTTTGTCAACATTTTACTTATCACAGTATCTTCCTCAATAGTTCCACCAGCACCTCTGATAGCACCAACAACTTCTTTTATTCTTAGGCCATATTGAGAAATGTTTTCTCCTTATACCATCTTCATGTCATCATACTTTTCTATAAGACTATCTTCCTTAGCTTTTTTCACATGAATATCTCCTCCATAGGTGATCCCACAATACAATGTCCCATTTTTTGACCAAATTTAACACTGAAATGAACATTCTGAGAAAAGAAAAAAAACTTCGCTTTCAGATACTTGTTGCTACAAAACCATTAATAATTTGAACATGATGTGAACTAGTGACTTTTAGAATTTTGTTTCTAGTTTCTAATTTATTTATTTTTAAATGGAATTGATTTGTCTTCATTTTTCCTTCTCCTTCAAAAAGTGATATGTCTGAAAAATCAACATTTTTCAGGAGTGACACTCACTTTGATCAACATAACATTTTTTCTAAAAATGATAAGAATGTAATTATTTTAAAGTTAGGTTTTTAATACCAATATCTAGGGAATCCAATTGGTTTTGTTCAATTTGGTTGAATATTTTATAGTTTATTAAGTTGTGAAGCGACATTAACTATAATTTGGACATATATTCATTTTGATCTCTCTAACTTGATATGTATATATTGAAATTAATTTTTCTTTTTTTGATAGAAAGGTAAAGATAAATTCATATTTATTAGATATTTTTCATTAAAAAAAATTCCTAATTTAGTATTTTCAAGAAGCGTCGAAAAGAGAAGTTTCTAAATGGTCAAACAACCTATGTTTAGTAAAAATTAAAAAATAAAGTCATAATAAACTCAATATATATAAAAATCATAATTAATGGAAAATTTTATCTGAGTAATATCATCTTGTATTTGGGTTTTTCAAATGAATTCATTTGATCCCCCAAAAAGTTAATATCAAAGTGATTTTTTGTCAGCATTTTGACGGGTGCAAAGGAGACTCAATTATAGGTGTAAGTGAGGAGTAGAGAGATTATACCAAAGAGAGTTTGATCTAAGAGGCTTTTATCTAACCATTTTCAATTTACCCCTTCAAATGGGACCTCTCAACACTTAAATCATCATATTTTCTTAAAAATGTGTAATTTCAGCAAAAATCAGGATGTTCAAAAAAGTGGGACACACTATTGTTCAAAAAAGTTAAAATTAGTTTCAACTTTCCCTAGACATCATAGGCAGTATCAAATCCATGAACATCAACATATCCAATATCAATAGGGTACTTACAATAGCTTCATGTGCTTGTGTATTCTCATGTTGTTCCTTCAGTTCATCTATAGTGAGAGTTCCAGCAAGGGTGATATATCTGCTTGTGACATGCATCCAATATTGTGATCCCATACCTTTTAGATATAACTTTATTATGTCACTCCATACTAGGTATTTATCTTTAGAGAACTTGGGAGGTTCCTTCCTCATCTTTGGATCTTTTCCTCAATTTTTTAGGCTTACCACAAAGAGGAACAAACCTATGATACCAATTATCAGTATAAAGAGATCCAAGATTACTGAGAGGGGCAGTTGACTCGGTAATCTAACAATTCAAACTTTTTATTAACCATTCAGCTAGTTGCATCAATAGACATTAATCTCATGAAAAACTAAACAATAAAGATAAACATTCACAACCATGCAACACAATAACACTAATTTTTTTCTCATGGAAACCCAACTGGGAAAAACCACGTGTGGGGATGGCACCCACTAAAATCTACATTCTTCTTAAGTACACCCGGTTAAGAGCAAGACCCTATTAGGAGTCACCCGGTCAAGGGATTTAACTCTAGCCCTGTTAGGAGCTTTACCCTATTAGGAGTAACCTAGTTAAAGTATTTCAAACCCTAATAGAAGAGACGCCTGGTTAAGGATTACAATTCATACATGTTACGATCTACCCGGTTAAGGGATTTAGCTTGATGAAGTTGTTAAGAATCAACAAGTAAATGATCTGATAAAGTAGCACTCTCTTCTAATATAGATTTAGTTCAAGCTCAATCTCTGCATCACATACAAACAATCTTCTCTCTTTTTTCAATCACACCTCTGCATTTGTGATCTACACTTGTACTTTTCATCATTTTACATATTTATACATTACAAGTCCATTAGGGCAATTAACCTCCTTACAAAACATTTACAATCTTTCCAGCTCAATGAACAAACCCTAAAATGTGTTAACAATCTATAGCACTCTCTAACAAACACAAGTCGACCTTCAAATCTATCGCACATTGATTTGACAAAGAAAAGTCAAACCATAACACATTCTCCAATGTTCTTGCACAACCTCCAAGAAATTTGATCATAATGATCATGAAAATGCCAACTCATCAATCCTCGTCAATATTCAACATCATCATGATCCATGGAACACATAATCACTTACTACAACATGGTGCATCATCATTGGTCAAGGATCTAATTGACTATTCTAAGAACTTCTTATGACTTCATACTGAACGACCTTCTATCACTTGAAACTTGGTCTTTCGATCATCAAATCATGATGCAGACGCAAAAGAAACCTCATAACATATTCAAGATAATATATCATGAACCACAACATCTAAATCACAACCTATTTGACACAAATATCAAATCATTCCTTCTCGGCTTCATCATGTTCTTCATGTTGACTTGTCAACCTTCAATCAAACATAAGTCACACTAAACATAAGATCAACATGTGCGGTCATAGATATAGCATTTAGAGACGTCACTTAGTCTTCCTTTACGATCCCACACACCAACTCTTACCACAGCTCTGGATTCAACCTCTTGAACATACACCAGTATAATAGGCACACTGTCAACCAACAAACACTAAGTTGACATCAATGACAACATCATAACCTATCAATCTATCATCAGATCTGCATCAAACATATACCATAGATACTCAATTGTATCTTTGCATCAGTTAGGCCAACACGTGCTCCTATGCTTGTTCTTCCCAATATAGAAAATCTATTTGAAGGTGAAATATATGCATGTGACTATGTTATAGGTGTCATCTTATTGAAAGGTGATAAGTCTGTATATTATCTTTCAAAGGTTTTTACTTTAATAGTTAAGAGTATGACTAATATATTATAAGGAATTTCTTGGGAAATTAAAGATTGAAGCATTATTTAAATTTGCAAAATAAATTATTATACACTCTAATAACTAACTTCCATAATATTTAAAAAGAACAAAATAAATGCTAGACATTATAAATTGATGGGATTTGTTCATTAAATATAAAAAGGGAACTAATAATCTTGTGGAAAAATATGTTGTCTAGGGCACCGATTCTATTGACGGATGTGGTAACTTGCTTGGATCCTTTCCAAAAATAAACTTGCATTGAATAATATGCAAAAGATATAACTTGGTAAAATATATGAAGAACATCTTCAAAGGTGAGTGTAAAAAATGATGAAGACTTTCATCTTCCAAATGGTTTACTCTATAAGGTACAATAATTATTTGTTAAGAGAATAAAAGTTACCATTAATGAGTAAGAGACATACTTCCAAAGTGGTGGGTCACTTCAATGTAGATAAAATTGCTTCTCATTTTCAAATATGTATGTTTTCGCCTAAAATGTTGCAATATATTTTATAAGTTGTAAGTTGTGTTGCACTAGCAAATCTAGAATATGCCTTTACTTATTCCCACAAGACCCTAGAAAAGTATTTATATGGATTTTGTAGGAGGTTTTCCTACTAGTAGACATAGGTGTGATCATTTGTATGTCGCTTGTATAACTTCACTAAGATGTGTATTTTAACTACTTGTAAAAAGACTATCACAGGAAAATGAATAATTTAAATGCTCTTTCATAATGTATGAGTGCAATTCAGCCTTTCTAAATCCATAATTTCAAATAGAGAAACAAGGTTACTTGGTAAGCTTTGGTCTAGATTGTGGATCATAATGGACACAAAGCTAAAGAAAATCATGGCCTTTAATTATCAAACAAACGTAGTCAAGAAGACCTTGGTGTGGGTCATTAAATGTTATGATAACAAGTCTCCTTGGGCATTGGATAAATTACTCCCTTAAATTCAATTTTTTTGTAATATAGCATTGTATTTGTAATGTCCCCATTTATTTGTGAGCACCACTTTCAGTGATTATCCTATCATTGGGTCCTCGTAGGCTAATAATGATGTTTAGAGGGGCCTATTTTTGAGATATTTGGTATCTCAGTTGGCAGTTGGCATTATTTTCCATCTTCAAACACTTGGCGTATTCTGAGGCATTGATATTCAAAAGTGTTTGGCTCTGTTTTGATGGACTTAATATTTATTGTAATTCAGTGGATGTTAGAGAGGGACCCTTACTAATTTTAGTAAGGCATCCAAATTGATAGTGGGAGAAGTGGGCTAGCGAGTGATGAAGTCAAAATCATTAGATAATGGTTATGAAGTTATGACATTTAATTATTATTAAATGTTACTTTAATAATAATTAATTATTTTAAGGGAACGTGATATTGACTTCATGTGACTTTATTATAAAAGTGTCATATGAATTGAGCGTTTGACATCCAACATCAAGGTTGACTTTTGGAATTGAGTTTAATAGTTTAAAGCTATGGTCATTTAATTATTAATAAAGTTTTACTTTATTAATAATTCATAAAATATCTTATTATAAATTTATTAATGTAAAGTGGGGGCCAAGTCATTAATAAAGGATATTATTTATATTATGTGTGTTGACGCCCAACACCAAGGTATAATTACTTATTATTAACTCAAACTTATATTTAAAAGCAAGTGAAATGATATCACTAACATGGCTTGAAGGAGAAGTCTCATGGTTTGATTTGATGAAGTTAATATATAAGACAAAAAGAAGGTGAAATCGAGCCATATTGTGAATGGATGTTTTTGCTTGTTCTTTGTGAGAAGTCTCTAGTATTTACCAACGGTTTTTGCAATTGCTTTGGAGGATTGTGAGCTTTTGAGTTTCTGGCACTTTCAATCAAAGGTCATTACAAAGCTTCAATGTGTTGAATTTGGTTGGGGTTTGTCTCAAATTTTGTGGGGGTTTATCTCAAATTTTGTGAAGATTATCTAAGTGGGTGTCATCTTTAGGGGACATGGTTCTAGAGGTAGAAAACATCATCAAAATTAGCATTCTTTTCAATTTATAGAAGTCGCAACCTTTCTTGTTCCCACATGTGGAATTACAAGGTGGCATTTGGACTCTAGAAGGGCTTGATTTGCATTTTGGGCTCCCAAATGCTTCAGCTATATGCGTTTGGAGTTTTTGATAATTGTGTGGGGATATATCAGTGAATCCTGAAGAATAATTTCAGCCATGTGGGTTACCAAGCTCTCTATATTATGTGCTTACTAGTTTCAGATTTAATATTTGCAAATAGTTGTATTGTAAGTAGTTTGTAATCAAATAAAGGAGTTATAAAGGTGCACAACAATTGTTTGTATAAATGCATTTCCTATAGTTATTCATTTTAGTTCATATTGAATCTCTAGTATGCATGCCAAGTGTTTGTAGAAATGCTTATTGGTTGTAGGAATCAGCTACATTTATTTTCAGTCTTCATAATTCATTAGAAATCCAAGCAAGAAGTCTTGCATTGGACTTTCATTTCACATCAGACATTTGCATATATGTTTTCAGCCCTTTGAATGCATATGTTCATTGACAACACCAAAAATATCAAAAGGGAACAACAACAACAACAAGAATAGACTTTGCATGGCATATGTTTGGCAGAATTCCTAAGAGCCCAAACTAATTAATCAAGTGTGATTTAGTAAGGAAATTCAAGAATATTCATTCAATTATTGAATTCCAAGGTAAACATATCATTTTCATAGAAAATTAGAGGGGTTGGAGAAGATAGAGCCAACGGGGTTCTTACAGTGGTATCAGAGCGGTTTCTTGTCATCCTGCTGGGGTTAGAAATCATTGATCTCCCACAGTTGATAGTAACCAGCACTCTTGTTTTTGGTTTCATTGTGGATAAAATAAAGTCTATACAGGAACTCATGACAGGGCTCATGCAGGCCTTTCAAAACTATGATAAGAATTTAACAAGGCTTCTACAACATCCAAAAAATTTGGATCCTTTGTTGCAAAGAAAATGAAAGTAAACGCTAATGCAAATAACCTTATCAATACATAGGAAGAGGAAGAGAGTGTGAAATTCATAGAGAATGTTGGTACTTTCAACGCTCTAGAAGTTGTTATCAGTCATTATAACAAGTCTGAATTTTGCAACAATTGTCTTATTTCCTTGTATCATCAGGTGATAGAATTCATTTCACGCAACGGTGATAGTAATGTGGAGTCTTCTAATGTTGGTACTTCAGTTTCGGGTATCAATGATGCATTGGTTGATGAAGATTCATGCCATAATGAGTCTGATTTTTTAGATTAGACCTTAGAAAACAAGTTAGAAGAATCATTGTTGGCATGGGGTCTCAGGATCATGAGTTTGATGGTGATACCGTTACATTGGAAGTGGAAGTGTGTGAAGGTATTGTCATATCATCATCTTCTACCTTGCCACTTGAGCCTTTCGATGAGGTGCTTAGGAGAAATACCTTAGATGTTGATGTTTGCACTGATGATAGAACACGTGTCATTTATTATCATGAGGTTGATACAACCTCATATCACGGTTCAGAGAGCTTGTATAGGAATCATAAGTTACAAAATCCTCATCATTTGATTGGGCAAATAAAGGTGAATGACAGTATGATTGCCACAACCATTGAGAGTTTTGATGTTTCTTGTTAGATGTTGGCTACTTATGGTTGGAGCACTCCTATGACATATGAGAATTGTGATAGTGGCCTTTCCCTTGTAGAGTTCCATTCACTATGAGAAGCCATTGGGATAATGAAACATAATTAATTGCAGCTACTTGTCAATTGGGATTATCTTCTTGAGTGGGATTGCACATGTTATGATACCTTGAAGGGAAGGAGGAGGAGGTTGATGAGGTCACTCATGAGCTTGGAGTGATTAGGGATTCATTGGAGAGAGTGTAGTTGGCCCTTCATGAGTCTCAGTCATGGATTGAGGATCTTTATGTGGAGTTGAGGTTGGCATAGTCTTCACCAACTACAAATATAGTACAGTCTTTTACAGTGGCAGTTGGTGATGATCATACATCCACAGGTTGTAGTGAGGATTTTTCTACATCCATTGTTGATACAGGAGCTCGTTATTTTAATATGGGATGAGATTTTGTTTTAGAGCAAAAGAGGACTATTTTTGCATTGGGTCCTCCTAAGGTCAGTACTATGTCATATGATGCAGATCAAATTACTGATAGCTCTTGTCTAGCAATAGTGGATCCTCCAAAGAGTTATGTGTTAGTACACGACACTACTCCATCATCTTTGCAAAGGACTCGTAGAGTGTCATCTAGTTGGGATTATGGATCTCATGTTGATTTGTTTCCCTCTCCTGGAAGCAAATTTGTTGCTACATCTCATGCATCTAACGGTGATAGACAACTTGTTGTGTTACATAGACGGAGTGATCAGCTAAGGGTTACAAAAAAATAGGGTGATTATGTCTCATATTGCTTTTACTGAATGGAGTCGTCTATTGATTATCTTCTTGAGAGTCTAGTGTTTCAGGAGGGATCATTTGGAGTCACTGAGGCTACTCTCATACAAGGTTCACGCAACATTGAGCAATTGTTGGGAGCAATTATAGATACTCTAACTATAATGCTTCCTCATAGATATTTTGTGATTGGGTTTGCAAAGAGGGTTACTAGAACTCCTACCGAATCAGTTATTCATGGTCAGAGATTGGAGCCATCTCTTGATTCTAGAGTTGTCAGTGATGAGTCATTAACAAAGGTTGGAGCTTTCTACCGTAACTACATAGTAAGGAGTGCTCCTCATTTTTATTTTGATCCACATGTGGAGGACTTGATGATGTATTGGTGTGGGTTGGCTCCGGGATTATACCATCCTTGGTGGGATGGATATTCACCATCTTCAATAGATGGAATCGATAGCTGCAAGTTGGTGGGGACTACTTGCAGAGTCAACACATTCATGATAATTTAGTAGAGGATGGAGGTGGTGATTGTGTTACAGACACCTATAGGTATTCTTATATCCACATAATAGATGGATGTGAGCCTCGATCAGTTGCATTGGGACCTAGGTGGAGACAGGGTTAGCACTACAAGTTGGATGGGTCCCATTGGATTTATTCACCATTCGCAACATGGAGACATTATGATCAGATTTGTGGATCATAAGTCTGAGGTTATTCTTCTTGACAGGCTTCTATTCAGGATTTGGCATCTATGTATATTTTGTTGGAGACTTTTTGGTGTGATGTGGGATCCTTTGCATGCATCGGGGTTCCATTCTAGGTTCATTGGGGAGTATTGCAGTGTGTACATGTTTTGGGTTACTTGCGATTTCAGTTTTGATCCTCATGTACATGATTTGTTTCAGATGCACAGTTTCAATGTGCAGAGATTGGTCAAATGGGTTGTTATTCATTTATGTGTGCAGTTGTGGTGGTTATGTTGGTGTCACAATTGTGTTTTAGTGTGGGATATTTCACATTCTTACTTTGAACCTCCAGTGTAGTGGAGTTTCTTTTCAGTCATGATTTCTTAGGAACAAGAAATCTTAGGTAGGGCGGACTATAATGTCCCCATTTTTTTGTGAGCATCAGTTTTCAGTGGTTAGCCTATCACTAGGTCCTTGTAGGCTAATAATGATGTTTAGAGGGCCCTGTTTTGGAGATATCATCTATCTCAATTGATAGTTGGCATTATTTTCCATCTCCAGACCCTTGGCGTATTCGGAGGCATTGATATTCAGAGGTTTTTTGTTTTGTTTTGAGGGACTTACTATTTATAGTAAGTCAGTGGATGTTAGAGAGTAATCCTTACTATTTCTAGTAAGGCATCCAGATTGATAGTGGGAGCAATGGGCTAGTCAGTGATGAAGACAAAATCATTAAATAATGGTTATTTATGGAGTTATGACATTGAATTATTATTAAAGTGTTACTTTAATAATTATTATTTATTTTAAGGGAATATGATATTGACTTCATGTGACTTTATTATAAAAGCGTCATATGACTCGAGCATTTGACATCCAGCATCAAGGTTGACTTTTTGGAATTGAGTTTAATAGTTTAAAGTTATGGTCATTTAATTATTAATAAAGTTTTACTTTATTAATAATTCATAAAAGAGTTTATTATAAATTTATTAACGTAAAGTGGGGGCCAAGTCATTAATAAAGGATATTATTTATATTATGTGTGTTGATGCCCAAGAGCAAGGTATAACTAATTATTATTAAGTCAGCATTGTATTTAAAAGAAATTGAAATGATATCATTAGCATGCCTTGAAGGAGAAGTCTCATGGTTCGATTTGATGAAGTTAATATATAAGTCAAAAAGAAGGTGAAATCGAACCATATTGTGAATGGATATTTTTTCTTGTTCTCTGTGAGAAGTCTCTGGTATTTACCAAGGGTTTTTGCAATTGCTTGGAGGATTGTGAATCTTTCGAGTTTATGGCACTTTGAATTCGTGAGAGACCCAATGAATTGTGCAAATGGAGAGATGGTTTCAATCAGAGGCCATTACAGAGCTTCAGTGTGTTGAATTTGGTGAGGGTTTGTCTCAGAGTTTGTGAAGATCATCTAAGTGAGTGCTATCTTTTGGGGATGTGGTTCTAGAGGCTGAAAACATCATCAGAATTAGCAGTCGTTTCAATTTATAGCAGTCTTAGCCTTTCTTGTTCCCACATGTGGTATTAAAAGGTGGCATTTGGACTCTAGAAGGGTTCGATTTGCATTTTGGGCTCCCAAACTCTTCATTTGTATGTGTTTGGAGTTTTTTATAATTGTGTGGAGATATATCAATGAATGTAGAAGAATAATTCTAGCCACGTGGGTTACCCGGTTCTCTATATTATGTTTCAATATTTGCAAATAGTTTTAATGTAAGTAGTTTGTAATCAAATAAAGGAGTTATAAGGTTGCAAAACAATTGTTTGTTGAAATACCTTTCATGTAGCTACTTGTTTCAATTCATATTGAATCTCTAGTATGCATTCCAAGTGTTTGTACAAATGCTTATTGGTTGTACAAATTAACTACATTTATTTTAAGTCTCCATAATCCATCGCAAATCCAAACAAGAAGTCTTGCATTGCTCTTTCATTTCAGATCAAATGCATATATTTGTTTCAGGCCTTTGAATGCATATTTTTATTGACAACACCAAAAATATCAAAATGGAACTACAACAACAAGCATAGATTTTGCATGAAAAATGTTTGACGACATTCCTAAGAGCCCAAACTAATTATTCAAGTAGATTTGGTAAGAAAATTCAAGAATATTCATTTAAATGTTGAATTCCAAGGAAAACATATCATTTGCATAGAAAATCAATGGAGTTGGAGAAGATAGAACCAACGGGGTTCTTACAGTATTCTTCTATTAGTGTCCCCATTTGAAGTATGTTTTGGATTTTTACCTGCAAGACTAATTGATGTAGCTCTTCACAAGCAAAATGAACAAGGCAAGATAATAAGGTGACTAAACCATCATTTTTTTTTTCAAATGATTGCATAAATCCAACTCAAGATTAAGGAATGACTAGATAGAACAAAACTTGTATAAACAAAAGCGTGGTCAATGTAAGGAGAAAAAACTTAAGGTAGGAGACAAAGTTTGGCTTTCCTTAGGCTAAAGGCTATAGAGAAGCAAATAAAATTAATCCATTTAAAATTGATCCTTCACAATTTTGGAGGCCATAAATGAAATGTATTCAAAAAAATTATTTCCTTTCATGAAGATGCACTAAAATGTTAATTTTGAGTACTTTTTTCTTTATGATACCTCCATAGTAAATGAAAAAATAGAATATGTAGTACCCTCCTCAAAAAATTTGGATGTGGAATTAAGATCCATATTCACATAGTATGTGGTATTATAAACAAGTAAGGGGAACTAGAAATAAAGCTCAAGAAACATGGAAAACTAGACTCAAAGATCAAAAGATCAAGTAAGAAAAATGTTCTTTCAACAAAAGAGTGGGAGAACTCTTCCCACACCAAATGTCTCATCAAGAGTTTTTGGAACCAAAAGCATCCTAAGAAGGAAGGTGTGATCCAAAAAACAACTGGAAAATGTATAAAAGTACAAAAACTTGAATAGTAAAGTGAATTCAACTAACAGAGAGTGGCAAAATATGAAATAAAAATAAAAATAAAAGTGGACAATAATGGTCATGATAAACACCTATCTAGGACTATAATTGCAATAGCGTCCATGACAATCACACATTTAAAAATCAAAATGTGAGTCGTATAATCATTGTTTGATCCTATCATGTAAGAAATCGTTGAAGATGAGGGAGAACTCTATTGTCACATAAAACTATAGATGGAAGGTTGTACTGGAATTTAAAGCATGCCTTTTTTGGTTTGGAGAAGAGGATGATTATTGTAAGGCTTAATTGCTCATAAGAAAAAATGGCATTAATAGAAGTAAAGGATAAAAATATAATCTCACTTGGTGTACTTATCTTCCAATTTACTAAAGCAATGTAGCAACGCCATTGCCACTACTAGAAAGCTAGGCATTCCTCCACATCAGGTGTTTCCTATCAGAAAATCCAAGTTGTGTGAGTTTATTTCTACATTTTAACACAATATTCTAATATTTATAATTAATTTTATTTGTAGGAACAGGTAACAAGTAATAGTTAATTTAAATCTTGTTTTAGTAAGAGTTTACATATCAATGTGAGGTGAGGAGTATTTCAAGTGGATAAATCCTACCACAGAGTTTTGTGTTGCTCAAACACAAGTTATTTGAACAATTAGTGTTCACGTTGTTAGATTTTGACAAGGTATTTTAGGTGGATTTTACACCAATGATAGAACAATTAGGAAATGTTGAATAATGCAAGAAGACCTATTGTATACTGCAATGAAAATCTAAATGATTCCAAGCACAAATTCTCAATATATATGATCTAGATTTCTTTGGCATTTTGTAATCATTGAATAAGTGGAGGCACTACTTCTTGCCCAAGGAGTTTATCTTTTATGTCTATAATTTATCAATAGTCGAGGTAAATTGAATTAGAGGAACATGAGGTGAGTTAAATTATTGTAGAGATGCCCATTTTTGTTGAAGCATAGAAGGATAAAATTTAATGATTGATTTGATGTGTTAAGCAAGAGAATATTTTTCCCACAGATGAGAGTGAAAGTTGCATGGTTTGAAGATATGTACATGTATCCAATAGGTATGAATTCCAATGAGGCATGCAACACATGTAAAAATCCAATTGGAAAAGATGAAACATAGTGCTTTGATAACTTCATTTGGGATGATTTACTCTTCGAGAAACAATTGTGTATATTACTTGGGTCAATGTGAGTGAATTCGATCATTGAGAAGAATAGTGATGGAATGGAAAAATACTTCAAACTAGACAACATATGAGCACTCTTCAATGAGGTACAATTTTGGCCCATAATGAGAGAAAAGGTTCAAATTTTCATGTAGAAATTCTAAGTGTGTTGCTTTACAAAGGGGAATAGCCAAAACATAAGACTTTATCAACCCTTGCAGACACCATAAAATCTTTGGGGAGAAAATATGGATTGTTTCCACTCAATATTTATGGTGGTTCACATGTTGTCTAGGATGGCATATTTCATATAGTGCCAAAAGACAAGTGATGTTTCACATATCACAAGTCTATTATTTTGAGTTGTGAGGTTGCATGGATAATCTAGAAGCATTATGTTGAATGTGACAACAAATTAATTAGCCATTCTTGAGGGTCACTATAAAAGATGGGCTCTAAGTTTAACTTTACAACCAAAAAAGAAAATAAAAGTTGTGAATAAATGCTTAGAGAAGTTGATGCAATGTTTTGTAGGAGATAAGCCCAAACGATGGGATTTTGTGTTGATGTAGCCAAAGTTTTTCCTACATTAATTTAGTTACCAAGAGCATTGGAAAGATGCTTTTCCATGTAGTGTATGGATATAGCCTCAAAAGTGTAGTAGAGTTAAGAGATGCAACTAATGTTTTAGTATAAATTGTTGAAGTAATAAAGTTTTTTGAACAGATTAGAACTTTTTAACCAAGATTAGTTAACATAGAAAGTGTGTGAAAAATAGAAATAAATAGAAAAGGAATTCATGGACAGATTTGGTTTTTGATTAAGATAAGCAGCCAAGCAAGGGGGTTGACCCTTACAATACCACATCTCAAAGGTAACAAAAGATCAATAGTACATTAGCATAGGTGTTGGCAATTACAAGAAAGGGCCAAAGAAGGCACCCAAACAATAAAAATAATAGCTCTTCGAGAGAGAGTTTCTCAGAGACCGAAGAGCCGCAACTGGCCTCTTATAAACAAGGAGCTCGTCAAGGCCAAAAACAACAGATTCATAGCACATTGTTAGCAATCTTTTATCATGAATACCAAAAGGTATCCAAAGCCAACTAGTAGTAGAGAACATCATCCCCATACATAATCCACACCCCTTCCCTGTTGGAATTATATTGAGATGATGTACTGAGAGGGGAGGGGTGAATCAGTACCTCTAAAACATTTATTTGGTTAGCCCATTAACCCTTAATCATCAGTTTGTAAATTATCTTATCTAACTGTTCATCTTTCTTTATGCATATGCAATCATATCGTAAATTCTTTAGTATGTAACCATAACAGAAACATTCATGAAAATAGATAACACATCACACAAGATATGATGTCGCAGAAAACTCCTGTTAGGAAGTAAAAACTGCGGTGGGGATTGTTACCCACAAAACTTCACTATCTACAAATAAGAAGGGGGTCGGTTAAGGCTTACAATTGGTCACTTCTTATGACCTGCCCTGTTAGGAGTATTATAGTGGAGACCTGTTAAGATCTACTTCGTTTGAAGCTTTAGCAACACTGTTAAGTGTGCACTCTGTTAAGAGATTTGGAAAGAACGGTTAAGTCCACCTTCTACAAAATG
>MU224995.1:128981-157118 GCA_018584345.1 Thuja plicata
GTTAGAATGCAACTACATAAGTCTTTGATCTGATGATAAATGCAATCTTCAATTGTTGATAACAGATCCTATAAAGCTTCATACATATTAGTAATCATCCTTCCATGATTGAATAATACCTTTATCTTCTTATCGGTAGCCTCTGTGTGTTCTTGATAACTCATGTATTATGTTTCTGATCTTTGCATGAATTCTGTCTTCTGCTCCTTAGATGCTCTTGACGGCTATCAACAATGTGAATTCATGTACTCACAATTGAGTATGAACATCTATTTATACTAATTTAGATTCAATTTTTTATTCATGCATCGCAAGTTAACTCTAGATCCAAGGTTTACAACTTGACCTTGATCTTTAGTTAGATATGCTTTAGATCCGTTAGGATGCTTTAAAGCATTTACATAAAGCTTGCGTGACCATCAAATTATGATTTAAAATAAAATAAAAGTCTATAAATAGAATTGCATTGCTTTATTCGTCATGTAAAAATCAGATCCACAATTTGCGGGTTCTTTATCTGTCTGTCGATTCTGATGGTCGGTTTTCTTGGTCGTCGGTGTTCCTTTCTTGAACTTGTCGTCGGGTATGCCTTTTCTATTCCTGTCGGGTTAGTTCTGAAAACTGTGTCGCCGATGATGCTTGTGGTCGCCAGTGATGCTTGTCGATTCTATACTTAGCATTTTTCTTGTGACCTTTGTATTCTGTCAAGGATGCTTGATGTCTACCGGTAATGCCTTAGTCTGCCAGTTATGCTTGTAGTCTGACGGTAATGCTTTGGTCTGCCGGTGATCTCTGTCAATGTTTTTCACTAAGTGTACTAATGGCAAAATAATGTCATCATTCCCTACATAGCTCCATCTCACCTCGATATAAAAGGAACCTACCTCTATAACAGTAGAGAAGGAGGAAACCAAATTGGAGGGCCCATCGTAAAACCATCCCATCTCTAAGTAGAAACAGATAAGAAGAGACCACATAATGTTCCGAACTTCCTCTATCACGAAGCACATCTCCACCTCCATAGGAGATGTTTCCTCCTCCATAGGAACCGTGAGAAAGGAAGGAGCAAACAAAATGTCCCCATCATCATTGATATTTGTACACCCCACATTAGCAATGACGAGAATAGCCCCAAAGTCAGCAACAAACCTCAACCAAAAATAACCAAAGGCCAAAACGAGCCCTTGAAAATTGTTAGCAATTGACTGACCACCAGGAAAAACAAGGCCACTATCCATATGAGCTAAGAAGGACAGTCCAAACATGGAAAAAAAAAGAGAGACCTAAAAGTAGCATCAACTTCCATCATCCAACTATGCAAGGGCACTGTCTATGCAACTAACATATTATCTATGGAGTCCATCCACTATGCCATGCCCATGGTCGTCGTCTCCCGTGCAACAATTAAATTATTTGAGAAGGGTAAATATTAGTAAGATTATTTTAGAAGGGTAAATATTAGTAAGATTAAATTAGTTTTAGGGGAAAGCAAATATTATTAAAATTAAATTACGTATTAATTAAACATGTTTTTAATTAATCAAATTAAATTTATAATGTTTATTATGTTATGTAAAAAATATTTATTTATTTATTTTTCTTTATGATATATTTTAAATAATTTTAAAATTTAAAGTTTTATTTAATAACAAGAATTTTATTATTATTTTAATAATAATATATTATTATATTTATATTTTAATTTTTTTAAAGATGAAAGTGATTTTATAAATATAATTAATTGATGTTTGATACATGAATGCAAAAAAAATTAGCATTCATGTATCAAACATTAATTACTTATATTTATAAAATCACTTTCATCTTAAAAAATTAAAATAGAAATATAATAATATATTATCATTAAAAAAATTAAAAAATTATTATTATTAAATAAAATTTTAAATTTTAAAATATTTAATAAAGAAAAATAAATATATATATTTTTTACATAACATAATAAACATCATAAATTTAATTTGATTAATTAAAAACATAATTAATTAATGCGTAATTTAATTTTAATAATATTGGTTTTCCCTAAAACTGATTTAAGCTTACTAATATTTACCCTTCAAAAATAATTTAATTGCTGCAGAGCTCAAGATTGTGGATGGACTCCATAGATAATATGTCGGCTGCATAGACAGTGTCACTACACAAGGCAGAGCACACCTCACCAAAAGCTGAGGTAGGCACCATCTTCATGCAAATAGAAAGAAGCATTGAATATCAACAAGCATTTTCCAAGCCCCTCCAAGCTAGAGCAACACATTCCCATCAACCAGAGAAAAAGCCAGTGAATGGAACGAAATCTCGTATCTCCATCATTAGAAAATGGGAAAGTGACCCCATCTACCAGCTTCCACAACACATTCATGACACCAAAAATCCCAAACGAAGCAATAACCATTACGCCCATCACAGGAAGGAAACATATGAAGCACCTCCATCAGAAGGCCACACAGATAGACCTTCCTAAAAGGATGGAGGTTTCCCAAATAGGATCCACAAAGCTTCCTCCCGATGCATCATCATGACCACAACACACATTCAAACCCCACAAACTCCTTCTGCAAAGAACGCCTACAGAATAGTTGGCAAGAAAGGGTTGCCAAACATCGAAAAGTAGCAGCCAGGAAACCAAAAAAATTGCCCAGAGAAGATGCAGCTTCAACAGATACACCAACACCCTGCCATGCACGACCAAGTAAAAGGCACAAAACTAAGCCCAGGTGATTGGCCTTTTTCGGTGCCTCAATGAGACTGTGTGTGCCTCTTATGCAGAACATAAATCTCTGACCAAAGCAGCCTTCAGTATGTGTTCTACAAAACCAAACGATCCAAGAAGGATAGGGGGTCAAGTCAATAGAAACCATAAGGGCCCAACAAAAGCCCACAAATAGAAAACCATCCACGGGAGAGGGTGGGTCTAGTGACTTTCAGTGACTAAAATCAAAAGCACCAACAAACAGACACATGCATACAAGCTCATCTCATTCACAGTAAAGAGAACTCCAACAAAGATGCATCCCCACAAGATGCACAATAGAACAAGTCGAGTGGAGGCCCGGGACCCAAACATCAACAAGGGCCAAACAGGAAGTCTCACACTCGCAAAAGCCCTCAACACCAGACAAGAGAGGCACAGCCAACGCTTGTTGAAACCGCTTAGATCCTCCCATATCATTGTCTTCATCCACATCCTCCTCCTCCTCGCCAAAATTTAAAAATCCCCCACCGCTCCTATTCTTGCTCATCGCTCACCTCACTTATAGAGAGATTTGGTTTGGCACATGTATAAATGGAAATAAACTGGAGAGAGGCATAAAAATTATGTTAGATTAATATAGGACTATGTATAGTGGTGAAGTAGATATCAACCAATGTCTATAAGATAAGAATCGTTGATCCAAAAACTTAGATGAATTGGTCATTTAGACCATCAAGTCCTATCATTCTAAGAGGATAGGATTTTGTCATCAAACTAATGTAACAAGGATGTTTTTAGATATTATCCTTTATTTATGCTTATAGGGGTTTGAGGATGATATGGGACACCTTGGAATCTTCATAGTGGATAATACATCCTCAAGGTTTGAACCTTCTCATCATGGACCCCATAGATGTAGTTGTATTATAAAGAAAAAATCCATATGAAGATAGAGATTAAAGCATCAATATGATTGCATATCTAAATTCTTCTATTAAAATTGCGCAATTAATAAAAATGACATCTTGTTTCAAATTTGAATGTAAAAGTTATGGCTTTTAAAGGAAATAGATCATGCACTAGTAATGTGCAAACTTATATTTACCCTAGCATACTTGTCATGAGAAGTGAGAACTCTTCATGGAAATGTTGAACTCGTCATTTGAATTGGTGAATTTATTCATAAAAATAATAAAATTTTCACAAGCAAACTAGCAAATGTGCCACTATGTGAGGAGTGAGTTGGAAATTATAATTTTTTAAACACTTTCTCTTCTAGTTTAACTATTGATTTTCTGAATTCTCATCTTGGGGAAGGTGTGGAGAAATGTTTAGAACCTTCTCTACATTTGGAAATGGTTGGATACACTTCTTAGTGGTGTGTGAAGCTAATGGTGAGTGTGTGTGTATATGTGATTTTACAAGCATATTTGTAACAACGGGAGTATGAGAGTGAATAGCTTACATATCTTAATTGTTACTAAAGCTTGTTAAGGTTGATATGGTTATTGCATACGTGTACCTCCTTATTACATAATGGAACATGAAGAAAT
This sequence comes from Thuja plicata, assembly GCA_018584345.1. Classification (NCBI taxonomy): domain Eukaryota; kingdom Viridiplantae; phylum Streptophyta; class Pinopsida; order Cupressales; family Cupressaceae; genus Thuja; species Thuja plicata. Next base: position 133,248 of record MU224995.1, read on the forward strand.
TGATTCTTAGACTAGATTTTTTGACCCAAAGTCAATTTTCGCCATGTGAATATGTTTTTTTTTTTCTAGATTTGAACAATTTCTTATGTTTTTTTATATTGATAAAGAATTGGATTGGAAGGGCGCAAATCCTTGCACAAAAAAATAGCCAAAAGGTAAATGGAACAAATACCATCATCTATGTGACAAACCAAATCACTCAACATGACTAAGAAGAGTGAGATGCTACTACAACTAAGTTGCCTCATACAACCACAACCAAAAAAGAAATAGCTCTGAGCCCAATGGCACCACTTAGACAATACCAAGCTTAAGTATGTTTAGCCTCACAACCTTTGCTTGATCTTGATTTTGGGAGATAGATATAAGAAGACCATTCTTCCTCATAACAACATTCCATGAGATATTATCCTCCAAGTCCACGAAATGGAGAAATTTTGCGCACTTCTTCTCCAAAGTGCATATCTAAGTGAAAAGGAGAAAACCAAGGAGGTAAAGTAGGCAAATGATGCACCACCACCACATGGGTAGGTTGAATTTGATCCAAAGCCAAAGAAATAACAAGTTAGGTGATCAAAAAAGGTTCTCCAATTGGAGTTGATGCATCAATAGGATTAGGGCACGTCAAAGCCTCACCAAGTGTAAGAGATCTAATCTTTTAAGAAGACTCAATGTAAAGAGGAGCCATTAGTTGGAGAGTCAAGGGCATGAATATTCTTGATTGATATTTTTGGATTTTTCCACAACATTGTCACACCTTGTGCCAAGAGAGAAGACAATTAATAGGTAGGTACTTGATGGTAAAGCATCGTTTGCATCTTAAGGGGAAACCCTCATAGTCAAATAGTTGAGTCCAAAACCTCATCGCCAGCATCAAAACCATATCCATGTGAAGAAGCTTGGAAATATAAATGTCCACTAGAATGCGAGCGAAATTAGGGTGTCTCATGTAAGAAGTGGTTGATTTGACCTTCAAGAAATTCCCAATAGTGTTGGTTATGGCCACATAGCATAACTCCAAAAACTAGAGAGGGGGATTCAAAGGTCTAGCCCACACAAGTGTATTTTAGGAATGAAGTTAAAAGAGCCAAACCAAGGTTTGATGGAAGCAAAGTGTTTGCCTCGCAACCACAACTAACCTTCAAGCATCAAACCCCTATCCTTTGATGAGTCAAAAGACGGGACGAAGAAACCACTTTCTCAAGGAGGAGAACTTGAACTTTTATTCAATAATAGGCCTCCATAAATTTATGACCCATTTGTGTAGGTCGAGAAGAGAAGGCCAAAAATTTCAAAATCAAAACACCAAGCCCCTTTGTTGATCTAGGTTTCCATTTTCCAACACATCTTGACCACAAATCACCACCAAGGAAGATTTGTTATAGGAGATGGGTTGTATTTTCTCCCTCAGAGGGCAACAAATACCTCTAACAACAGTTGCAAAAGATTGCCTGCAACAGAATTCTTAGCGACGCTAATGAGTATGGCATTAGAAGGAACAATAGCCTCATGAGAGATGCAACCATTGTTGGAAACCCCCAAATCAACAATCTAACTAGAAGGAAAATAAATCCTATTGGAATCCAAGATGATATATAAGATGATATATTAATTGTAATATTGACATGACAGAAATGATAAGAACTAGATTTTTTATGTTATTGCTACATTATGTTGATGTTTAAATCTATCTTTTGTTGTTCCTAACTTCTGACAATGGTAAACCATTATAGATGGGAAAAGAAATTGACATGATGTGTTAAGAGATCTTAGAATCCAAAATCACTTCATTGATAATTGTGTGTGACATAGCAACCCTAATTTATCGATCAATTGTCTCACCAATTTTCAATGTAGTTTATCTATATTTTTTTTCAGAGTTGATATGTATAGTTATCTTACTAAGAATGTTTAATGCAAGAGCATCTATGGTAACAAGGAATCTTGTTTTTACCACAATAATTGTTTTTATATTTATTTGTAACGCATGTCCATTTTCAAAATTTAGAGTTAGAGTGTTTTATTTTATATTTATGTTATAGGTTTTGAGATGTTATTGAGGTAACACATAAAGATTAGATTGTGGCATTTGTGTTGCAATTGTTCACAAAGGGTTCTACAACATTCTCTACACCCTAATAAACAATTTGAATTGTGTGTGAACAACCTAGCCATGTTATCATCACTAAACTTATATGGGACTTTGTCTACTCTACCATGGATCTACATATTTTATCTTTAATAAGTTAATTCTCATAAGGATTCCAAAGGAATACTTAATTTTCCTTGCCTTTTGAATTTAAGTTGTATATATTTCATATTATAGATTTGCTTCATTGGATAATGAGTTGAACCAATCAAAAGATATTATAGTTTTGGCTTTAAAGAAAAACACATCACCCAATTTGAAACATGATACATGATAATGTCTCAAATATTCAACTTCAATATTAATCCATTGAGAAAATACTTTGCAATTTAAACAAGGCACCAAATTCAAAAGGTTGTTCCTCTTCATGTCAGAGTAATGAATTTTGTTGAAGACCAAAATATGTTTAAATAAGCATTCATTTGCATTATAAAACATCTCTCAACCAAAAAGAGCTTGCAAGTACACAAATTTAGTCAGAGATCAATATTGTTTCTTTAATATGAATTGAATTTCGTAATTCAATATCAAATATTGAGTTTCATCCATGTCCATGTTTTGTTTTTGGTGTTGTGTACATGTTTATAGTAGTGCACTAAATTTAATAGTCCTTAATTAGATTCACAAACCTTGTATGAGCATAATCATGTAGTAAATATTCATTGTTGTAAGATGTGTGAAATTCTATTCAATTTAAATTAATTTATGTTGTAGCACTAGCCAATTAATTATACAAGATTTATACTATTGAATTGTAACAATTGCAAGACTTTACATTAAAATTAAATGTAATAAAAAAATGAATCAAGTAATATAACACGAATGTTTATGACTACATTTTTTATTATTTGTATTGATGCATGGGATTGTATTGATGAATGGAATTGTTAGGAAAAAATAGTTTGTATTGATAAAATGGGGTTGTTAGAAAAAGTTAAAGTGTTGTAAGCAACATAAGAAAAAAAATACTAATACAACTAGAAGAGTACAAAGGGATTAGAAAGAGATAAGATAATCACTATAAAATTCTACTACCTAAGACACACCTACAAGGGCAAGAGATGATGATGACCAAATTGTTTTAGCCATTATTTGTGTTTAATCTCATAGGTGTTTAGCATACCATGCACTTCAAGGAGTAAACTTCCTTTTAAATGACATTTAATTTAACTTTGCATTTTGTTTTCGGTTATGGAAAAAACAGGTTTTGAAGGGGCCCCGAAACCTTGTGCAGAACTTATACTTAAGATAAACCATTACAAGTCCCCCAAAAAAACACAACGGACTAGCCAGAATAAAAGGATAGCCTCCCAGACAATACACAGAAGAATGTTGCCAAAGATAAACTTTGAAGATCAACAACCCAAGACCAAAATCAACCATTAAGATTTTCCTTTAGTCCCCTTCTTATAGAACCAAAGAGTCGTATCAAAAGAAAGTGAAGATCGTTTGGAGTGTTTACCTTTAATCATGATCCATCGTTCTTCCACTTTAGAAGCCTTATCCTGCCAGCTTAAAGAATCCAAAGTCGTATTTCCAACACCCAACAAGGGTCCAACACCCTGCACAGGACCAGCTAACAGTCCCAGAGCCAAGAGCACTCCCAAAATCCCCATCCACCAAAGAGGAAACAACTGCAAGGCCAACAGAGCCAGCAACAACAGACTCACCAGTCGAAGCCCTAGCTCCATTTTGTTATTGACTTACATGCTACTATTTATGATTGTTGGCCGTTTGCACTATTATAACTTTGATTATCATACTTTATGTCCTTTAGTAACTTGGGACACAATAGCACTTTACATATTTTTCTTGGTATAAGACTTGCTTATAATATAAATAATGTTAATAAATAATTTTTTAATATTTTATTTTGCTTAAAAGTCTTATGGTAAAAAAATATTGTGAAATAAAATTAAATAAACAAATTTTAATATAACTTGACAAAAGAATTCATATATCATGTACTAAATAATTAATGGTAATATTTTACAACTATCTTAATCCATTTTCATAGTAGGCAAACCTTAGACATTTTGTATCATCAATCAAAGTTTGGGTTTTTATCCCTTCCAAAAAGATAATGTTCATATAATAAAGATCTATATATTCTGAAGAACCAAGAATAAATTTCATTACTATATTTATTGATCTTGTCTTTCCATCATATAAACATATTGCTCATATGCTAGAGGTGTCCTTGTCCAAAGAATTCAATCATCAATCGATATGTTTCTCTTCAGCACATTTTAAGATAATTAGACATTAGTTATCAAAGTTAAATATTACTCAAGTGCTCAATATCAATTATAAAAAGACATAAATCTTTGACTTGTGGTAAAGATTATTGAATTTGTCTAGGCTAGTCAAAATTAAATAATATTCTTTATATTTTAAAAAAATTTCATAAAAAAAAAAACTGAATAAATGTTTTATATACAAGTAACATGTTAAAGAAAAAATAAATATTAATAGATACAAAATCTTTTGAAGTAAAGATTTTTAAAAAAACATTTAATTTTTACTTTTGAGCATCTAAGACACTTAAAGTTATGGTTAAAGTGTTTTTATTTTAATATAGATTTACAATTGTACTCAATCTTCCAAATAAAATGACTAGCCATGCCATTGTCCAAGCAAATAACCTTCATCTTTTGATTCAAAAGACTCGAAACATTAATTATTATATTGAGGTGTAACTTATAGTGGTGTCAAGGGGAATAGCATTTGATGGCATGAACTAAAAGAAAAACTATTAGAGTCGGCATTTATTTTTTAAATTTAGAGACATCAAATTTTAAAAAAATATATTAATATATATAAGTGAAATTATTGAAAGCAATATATAAATATAGAATATTTATTACACTTTTCAAAATAAAAATAAAACAAAAGAATTACTCAATAAAGAACGGTGACATTTTATAAAAGATATCATAAGTTACATACAAAAGTTTTTTTAAAAATGTCCAAAATATAACTCTTAGTAAATAATGAAGATAAAATAAAATAGTTCTTGAATAAAAATAAAATTGTGTCACTTGCTTTCTTGCTTATGATAGTTTGTTTACAAACATTGTTGTTACTGACGTTCACATGTTGGTTACCAACTTCGTGGTAAAGTTAGGATATGTTGATGTTAACAGGCTGGTTATCAACTTCATGTTGAAGTTGGGGCTTGTAGTTTCTAGTTACTGGTTTTTTATTTTCAAAAAAGGGATTGGCTGAGGGTCTGCTGACTTTGGTTATGTGCTGGTAGTCTGGCACTTCTCGTGCTGGCTTTGTTTTCTTGTTGGGTCAGCCCCCTTGCTCTGGTTTCTTTTTTAATCAAAAACAAACATGAGTAAAACAAAAAAAAATCATGAGTAAATCAAATAATATTGTGTTTTTTAAGGTGACCGGATACTTGGATACTCCCATTTTTTTAATATAATTTAATAAAATATAGACATTGAACTTTTAAAACAAGAACATTGATCAAGTTTACTGATTAACATTAACTGTGTCTATAATGTACTACACAAGCTCTCGTTACTTCGTACTGAGATTGAAGGAAACTCGTTAAATAATGGATATTCAAGAAAGTCAAAGTTGAGAGAATGGACGCTTAAGCCTGAAATTGAAGATGATCAGAATTAGAAAATGCCCAACTAATACTAAAAAAGTATAGTCAATACAGAACAGGGACAAAGGAAGTTATAAAGAGTGGGAAAGGGCAATTTTTTTAGGACAAATTACTAAATCTGAGATTAAGCCTCATTCCCTTTTTGTCTACTTATAATTGATGACTGTTTTAATTAATCTGCTTTGGTGGCCTTTGGGAGCTGAGATTTACACGTCAGTTTGGTTAGATTATCCTTGGTTGGAAATGCTTGCTTGTTTTGATTGTAGGAAGTTTTTAGAAAATGATTATGCAGCCAAGCTGTTCAGATCTGCCCCCTATAATCTTATTTTGCACACTTGGTCCTTTTCTCAGTTATTTTTGTTCCCAACTTGTGAATGTAAATATAACAAAACACTTTCAAGCAAAAACATATAGACATATACAGACCATTGCCCACTTTACTGTTGTCCTTTTCTGAGTAAAAGAAATGTCCTTCATGAACATTTTTTTCAACTGTAAGCAGCACTTTCCCATTCTACAAATTATCAACAATGTAAAACCAGTTGAGAACCGTTCCTGGTAAATTATATACAAAAGCCACGAGAATTGTCTGATTCAATGTATAAAACATAGCAATTGAACAAACTCTTGAGGCTAGATTTCAAATCAATATTCCTATCGGTCTTAAAAAAATATATCAATGATGGGTCTCTATAGGGGATCTCTTCAATATCTTCACTTTCAATTTCTGATGTGATAGAGAAGAAATGTTCAATGTCAATGAAATTGAATTCAAATGAGGAAACGAAAAAGGTGCAATTCTGAAAGCTCAGGTGTAACCCAAAAATAAAATTAGGCAATCCTGATCCTCATTTGGCAAAATTCAAGCAGATATAAGAAATCCTTTCCACATATTTGATTATGTAAAGTACTTATCTATTCCATTCCTTAAATAGTTTTTTGCCTCCAACATTTCATCTCTTCTTTTGCCTCTCCAACATTTCATCTCTATCTATGAATCGGTCAAGCACTTCACTGCCTGGTACGATGCACTCCACTGATTTACCAAACCAACCATAGCGGTGCTTTGCAACATAGTCATAGACAGCATCCCTTAATGGAGTCGGAATAATAAGGAAAGAGCTGAGAATGGAATATGGTAATGGCAAATATGACAAGACTTTCAGTGCCGCTGCAGAGGTTCAACAAATGAAAATGAGTGGACTCTTGTTGGCAGTTAAGGCACTCTGTTTGCTAAAAAATACATAGAACCACAAAAGAGTGCATGTTTCTCCCTTTCAGGTAAAGCTTAATGAAACACTAAAATGTGTGCGATGCCTAAATCTTTTGCAAAGAAATTAACCTACCATTTTTTCCTAGCTTTTCCTTGAGGTCTATGTAAACAATATTGTAACACAAGTAGACAATCAAATCGGAAAACATTCACAATTGAAAAGCAGGCTTTAAACAAATTAGTGATAAAAATACTAAATATTTAAACATTCAATACAAGGCTCACTCCAAATAAAAGAGTATTGTCAGTCAATTTGCAAAATAGACTTTTGATTTGATTTCAAACCTGAAATGCAAACATACATTATTATAAAAAAGAAAATGGTGTTTCCATGTAAAGACTAATGCACACCAAACCACTAGATGGCACTAACTATATAGCAGATATTAAGGTGAGAGTTTTTTATATGAAGAGTAACGCCCCATTGTTCCCCAGTTTTGTAAAGGATAAGATTTGGATTAACCTTTAAAGTTTTAAATGACATACTGAAGATTATATTTTGAAAACTGATAAATGCTGATAAAAGAAAATTATAGATGTTTAAACCTAAGTAGGTGACATGAATATAGCTTTGCCTTATAAAGAGCTGGATAATATAAATTTCCTATTTAAATTATGGTTCTTGCTGATCTAGATTCTGTATACTTACAATGACTTCAAATCAACACCACGTGGATTGTTGGCAAGGCAAACAAAAATCATGATGTGTGCAGGAAGTTGGGTGAAGGCAGCAGCCAAATAAAAACAGATTTAGTATATGATGAAGTGCTTTAGATTCTGATTTAAATGGTAATGATTCATGAGCATGCCCTGACAGGCAATCTGATAATGAAGACACTGAGTGATCTCAACAGGTCAACCCAATGTCAAACGACAGGTCACATTGCCTCACAAAATCCAGCAGGTGTCACTTGATGATGTCTAGGCAGGTTATGGAAACCTGAGAAGGGGGTGTACTGTAAAAGGATGCCAAGCATTGCAAGAAACACTCAAGAAAGGGCAAGTATTTACAAGCATTGGAAGTCAAGGAAACCTCAAACAGTTGTAATAAAAGAAAGAATAATGCAAAGTAAATAAATCCAAAGAATGAAGGCCTGTTGCTGTCTGGGAAAACTCAAGAACCTTAACTAATGTACACCAATGCGCATGTGGCCAATCCGATAAGGCCAAGAAATTGCATGGCCAGAGAGTCCCAAGTAAGGAATGATTTGGATAAATTGAGAAAGCTCCCTGATTGACCAATGAGATATGGAGGGGTAGAGTACCAATGACCTTATAAATGCTGAGAGAAGTCAAGAGCAAAGGCTGCTAAAGCAGAGTGAACACTCGCATATGAAATACTTGTGCAGGAAAAAGCAATTCAAAGCAAGGGATTGAATAAGAAATTATGGAAAGGTATAGTGTGCCACTGGGATTGGTGTCATGCGCCCATTTGGGTGCTGGAATACCAAATGCTGGATATAGTCAATTCTGGAAGATGCTGCAATTCTGGAAGATACTTACCCTAAAAATGATTTCCGGAATATGGGCTGGACCCATTTTGTTCACCCGGAAGATGACTGAGAAGATGCATAAGGATTTTTAATTGTTTATTTCTTAATTTCTTTGAATATATATACACACATGTGTATATATACACACGTGTGTATATACACAATATACATACGTGTGTGTGTATATGTGTATATATACACGTGTATATATGTGTGTATACACACACACGTGTATGTGTATGCACACACGTGTGTGTATACATAGGACACACGTGTGTGTGTATATAGTAATATACACACGTGTGTATATAGCAGTATAATATATCAATGTGTTTTGGAATGAAGGTTTGGAGAAGTCACAAATCCGACGATCCGACGAGATATTAAATTTGGTTTTATAAAAATTGGAATTGGAATTCGAAATTCCAATTCCACCTATTTGGGTGGAAGATGCATATGCCCATTTTGGGGCAAAATTGGAATTTCGAAATTCCAATTCCAGTTTTTTTGGATAGACACAAACATGGAAGAAACAAAATTGGGAATTAGATAATCCAATTCCAAGCATATTCCAGCTACCAAACGGGCTTAAGGTTCATTGCATCCATCCATGGGTTAGTCATGTGTACATATATTGGTAAACCATGTTGTGAAGACTGACATGATCTATGTGTGCTGAGTTGTGATAATGTCTTGTGCATGTATTGCCCATGCCATCATGAGTTTTGTCAGTGTTATGGTCTAAATGTGTGAATTGATGAAGCACATAACATGAAAAACTTTGCAGTGAAATGTACTGATCAGTGAAGAGGCCTTGGTGGGAACAGTTTAGCCAACCACAACAGAGGGCAAAGCTCAATAACTACTTACGGTGTAGGTGGGTCGAGTCATCAATTGTTTAGCCAAAAGAGATCACTTATGGTGTAGCTTGTGGGGAGCCTTGTTGTGAGTAGCAATAAGCTTCCTTGGTCATAAAAGCTTGGGATCATCAATGAGAAAAGACTCTTGGATTGTATGAGTGCACTTGGATCTGGATGTGTCTTGTATGTGTATATATGTATGTGATTGTCATGTGCATATGAGGTATCAACCTATACTAGAATGAACAAAATTACTACAATGGGGTTTGGTTAGTGTTGTCCCCAATTTTGTATTCGCAAAATTGGACAACCCTACGCAATTTTCTCATGAATTCGTAGTCGAAATTCTCTAAGTTAGGTGTTCCTAATGATGTTTTACAAAGGCAATCAATTATCCCTTGAATTATCCTAAGTCTAACATCCTACAGATGTCATTTTTGAGGGTTTCCATTGAGTTTTTCTCTCTCTTGCAAAGACGGGTTTTTCTTTTCTGATTGCAAGTACTCGATTTTTGGTAACCTTCAAGTCCTTGATTGTTTTATTTGATTTTGGTTTGTTTTCGTCCTAGGTTTATTGCTTTTTCAATTTCGCTCGTTTCGAACTATCGTAGGCCTAATTCGGAGCTATATTCTAAGAGATAATAAAGAATTAAGCTACCTGTAAGTGGGGTTTTAAAGCCCGACTGCAGGTCATTGTTCTTTGTTTAAAAGCCTGCGAAATGGAATTAAAAGTCCACCAAGGCCTCTTAAGTCGTTTAGTCGGGCTTTTTGTGTCATTACAACTTGTTTTGAGAAGCATTCACTTGTAATGGGAAGATTAAAGTCCACCGCTGCATTTGAAATAATATTTTCAGAGGGAATTCAATTGTTTTAATGAAAATGTTATAATGCAAGTGGGGTTTTAAACCCCGATTGCAAAACTTCTCTTGAACTTAAAATGCTTGCAAAAGAAAACATAAAGCTCGTATTTGCTCTAAGTCACTAATTTTGAAAGGTGTTGCAAGTATATTAAACTTTGTTATGCTAAGCCCGATTACATGTATTGATTACAACTTAAAGCATTTTTATACTTGCGAATCATGCCCAAAAGCCCGCCATCATTGTAAGTCGGTGTTTATTGTTTGGATTGAAGTTTTATATATATACAGTGAAACCCGAGAACACGCACTTGACCCAAAACGCAGGAGTACCCGGTGCGGGGACATCCCTGGGACAGGTACTTGGAGTACCCTCGCCGCCACCCAAGCGTCGCCGCACCGTGGCCGCAGCCACAGACGCATCGCTTGGGTACTTGGGGACGTCAGGGGTACTTGGGTGCTTGGGTGCTTCATCCACTCTGTTAAGAGGAACAGACTTACCTCTAAGACAGCAGAGAAGCGCGTGTACAAAGAGAGCCCAACAGCACGATGGGATGTAGAGCTAGAGGATCCATCTCAGATTGATGAGGATGAGATTGCAGCAAAAAAAGATGTAGGGTTGGTTGGTGTTCCTTTGGCAGAACTTGAGCGTGAGGAGTCTAGTAGTTCCAATGATGGGGACTTTGGCTTGGGGGATGATTAGAGGCCTCCCATCACTACATTTTGTCATTTCGGCATGATTTTGTACTCATTTTGATATTGAACATGATTCATATCATGGATGATGCTACTCATTGTAATCACCCTTATGATATAATTGATATTTGATAGAACTAATATAAATCCTATTTGCTGATAATTTGAATTTCTATTTGAATTTTGATTTTTGAATGTTACTATTGGGTATGTACTATGTTACTATGTTGAATGTTCAATGGTTCTGGTTCGTGTTGCAATTTTGCTATGTTCAAGTATTTCCATTTGGTATGTTATACTGAAACACCATTTCATAACTAGCATTTCAAGTTCTATATGTATAGTATGTCGTCCCCAAATTGAGGCCCTTTTTTTTCCCATCCCGGAAACTTGTCCCGGCATCCCCTCGTCCCGACGTCCCCTCGCGCCGGTGTTACACTGTATATATATGAGTTGGGCTTTTGAAGCCCGATCTCATCATTCCAATATTAAAACATGCTTGCAATGTCATACGAAAAATGCGACTTGCCAGCAATAAGACATGGCTTTGTATGTATTATTGTAATCACATGTGAAAAACACAATTCATACTGTGAAGTCGCTGTTTGAGCAGCATTTGGACTTGCAGCATCATTTCAAAAGCCTGTCCTAGGGCATTTGCAAGTCATTTTTCAAAAAAAAAACATTTCCAGCTTGCAACGTTGCTTCTAAAGCCCGTTATAGGGCAAAAGGATTCACTCTTTGCTGGTGTAAAGTTTGTTTTGCTGCATTCAAACTGCGTTTCTCCATTTGGGCGCCATTTTTTCTAAGTTTTGCAAGTTGACTTGCAACAGCAAGTATGAACCACGATTTGTGAGTTGAACCAGTCCAAGGAAGTTGATATTTTCTTGCATTTCGGCTCTCATACTTGGCCATTTGTCAAGGAGTTATCAAGGACTGAGAATGCATTAATCTTTGAGAGGATCCGGTCAAGTCTTGGTTGTCTATATAGCTGCGATTTTGGGAATCTTTTCCTAATTTCGAATCAGCAGAGATTTGGAGTTTTTCTTCAAAGCTCAAGACTTCTTCATTGCATTTTGGTTCCCAAAAAGAGGTATGATTTTATTTGCTTTCCTTCTTCATTTTGAAGAGTTTTTTTATGAAGTTTTTCCTCCTCTTTGTGCAAAATTGCCTAGGATTTGAATGTTGTTCTTGTATTTACGTTTGTTTTTACAAATATTTTTCAGATTTGTGTAGTATTTTTCACAAGCAGTGCATGTTCTTCCCCAAGAATAATGCAAGTTAACAATATAAGTTTTTCCCCAAATGATGCAACTTGCAAGGCAAAGATCTTCCCCTCATGAAAGAACTTCAAGAGTGCATATTTTTCCCACTTGCAAACGGAATTAAAAACCCCGTTTGTAAGTTCATTTTGCCATAAAAGAGCTAAGTTTTTCCCCTACCTACAAGTGGACTTTAAAACCCCACTTGCAAGTGCTTTCCAATGCGTAAATGAAGACTTTCTCTTACCTGCAAGTGGGCTTTATAAACCCGTTTGCAGGCAGCAGACCTTCCCAAATTGACTTGTAATTGTATTTAAAAACCCCACTTATAAGTAAGAAGTACCCCCACTTGAAAATATGCGCACTTGCATTTCATTTCCATATCAAATATTTGCATTTCATCCACCTGCGGTGCTCCAGAAAAAACCCCATATTTCATCTTTCCTCCTATTTAAAATGCTGATTTCATTTACTTTTCTCCATCTTTTGTTGCTCAAAGGCCTTCCATTCATATCTTGTACGCATGCCCTTCCAGATCTGCAAGGATTGAGCCTCTAATAGTGTCTTATGGATTCATTTGAGTCACATGAAGATGTACTCACCCTATGGGATTTTCGTGTTGCAGTTTCATCATCTACATGTTTACCTGCTATGTCGGAAGAGCCAGTTTCTCCCAAGGGAGAGAAAAAGATGAAGTACCAGTATGATAAATACCACAATTCGTTTTCACCTTCCCAGGTGACATCTTATGTTGATGAGATCAGAGACACAGACTTGGGGCATCTTGATATGGCTGATTTTCTCAAGAGAGTGGAAACCTCTACGAAGAAAGAGATGGCTCCTGTCATTCAGAGTCATATACATCTTGTCTCCACATTTCTAGTGGCTACCCTGGAACCTGAGTTCAGAATGGCATGCGCGCAACACTTTGATCAGAAATCTAGGACCATCAGGGATGATGATGGGAACACCATTATCAGTCTAGATCTGGATACTATTGATAGAATCTTCAAAGTCCCACCTACTCCAGTTTCTGGTGATATGACAAAGGAAAAGGCTTTGAACAAATGGAATGAGGGGAAACATGACTGCATAAAGTTCATAAATGAAAACTAGTTGGTGAACAAGACAGCCTGTTTGTCTAGATGGCCAAAGTCAATCCACAGGTTAGATTTTCATGAGGAAATCAATGATTTGATCACCTTACGCAGTAGGATCATGGACCTCAAGGAGTCCAATGTCTTCGAGCCTTGGATGTACAAATTCATCTCTTTGATTGTGAGGTCTAAGCAAAAGATCTTCTGGGGTGAAATAATCAATGATACACTTTGTGAGCAGCTAGTTCAAGTCCCTAATACTCTCACATTTTACATGAATTCATACTTGGTTTACATTGCGGCTTCCTTGGGATCTTTTTCTGGGCTTTCAACTAAGAGAGATAGATCGTTGGTGCCAGTTTTGGAGTATTATGAGCAACTGACACTGAGACCAAGTTGGGTACATTACAGAAGGGTGCACGATGTCTTCTTTGGATATTACATGTGCCTCTTTGACAAGACACTTCAGGCGAGTGTCTGATGAAGCATGGAAGAAGGTGAACAAGTATGGTTGCTTGTTTCTTCAATTTCCTACTTTCACCTACATGAGAGTTGGTTATCTCCAGGGTGAGCCTTATATACTTCCCCGTTATCCCACCGATAGGATCTTCCTTATGGAGCTTGCAAGGCAGCTCATGGCTGTCCAAGCATATCAGTCTACACTGCACGGGCCTGGAGTTGGTATCTCTTCACAAAATCCACTTCAGATTGGGGGGATATGCTTTGGTCATTGTTCCGAAGGCAAGTGTATGGAGACTGAACTTCAAGAAATCACTCAAGAAGTTCAAGTCTAGAAATCACTTTGATTACCGACGGATGAAAGACAAAATGAAGAGAAGCTTACACACGTTCATCGTCTTGAGGACATTTGGATTGACATGCGCACCGAGGAGATTAGCAAGATGGACTACTACAGATTAACCCTGAAGCAAATTGTAGAGTTCAATCGAGCTCAGATTCCTGAGGGCGTTGAGGACGATGATGACATCCTTGATCCTGAATATTATAAGCATCAAGTTGAGAGCCTTTCTATTTCGCCAGTCTCAAGGTCATTAAAAGAGAGCACATCTATCTGGGATAGATTCCAGTCTATTTTAGCCAGTACGAATATATGGCTAAAGAAGAGAGGCCTAAAGACCATCAAGATTAAGTAGGGAAAATACTGCTGGTCCGGTTGGGGTAAGGTCAAAAATCAAAGGAAAAGCGAAGGATGAGTCTCCGACATCAGAGATCACAAGGATCCCAAAGCTTACAATCAAAGGGGACAAAGCCAAAGTCAAACCACCTAAGACGGTTGTTGCCGCAGAGCCTAAGAGAATTTAGATTGTGGTCAATGATGATGAGCTGCAGGAGGAACCTGTTCTTGAGATATCTCGTGCAGTAGATGCAGAGGTGATACCTGCGATTCCGGAATCAGTTTGAGCACCTGTTGAGGCTCCCATGTCTCCTCCTGACACTGATGTGGATTCTTTCTCCACAGTGCACATTCCTCTAGTGAATGCACCTGTGATGCCTATTTCCTCGTCTGCACCGGCATTCATTCCAGAAGGGCATTTTGATAGTTTGGAGAATGTGTTTGATGCATATTCCTCTTTCCCCAACCTATCAGATGTATTTATGACTCTCCTTGATACCGCAGTTGCACAGTTTGATCATTTTATGGTTGAGGCTTCACAAAGCAATCAGACACCCATAGCTATTAAGACTGAAACACCATCCATAGTCACAACGGTTGTGCAATTAGGATCAGTGTCTACTATGGCTACCACTTCTCAGGATGATTCTTTCACCTTGCCTTCATGGCTCGGCTCAATCACTCAGAAGAGAAAAAAGAAGGAAGCTTTTCCAGAGGAATTTGACTTCAAGCAACTTAACAAGGAAAAGCCTCTAAAGAGCAATAGAGCGAAAACAGTTTCAAAAGTCGTGGTTGATGAGAATAAAGTTAAAGTATGCTTAAATCACCAAACCTTTGGTAGATAAACCGCAGGACGAACTTTAGGCTTCTGACTACAGGTTCACAAAAGTGGAACTTGGTAAGAAGACGTGGGTTGGTTGCCAACAGGATGCGCACGATGCAATAGCATTGCTTTCCAAGAAGAATGATCAACTGTGGGCAAAGAAGAATCAACTCAAGTAGGAAAATGCTCGCTTGCTTGAGACAATTCACAAATGACTAATTCTTCACAGTAAATTGATCCCATTGCTTCTTCTCTTCCAAAAGAGTCAATCCGATATGCAGAGCAAATTGGGTGTAGAGCCAAGGGAGTAGACGAATGGGGCAGCCAGATGGAATCACAAAGTATGCAGGTAACCAGGGATGCATTCAAGGTGTTAAGGCACGCCTTAAGGCATGTCAGGGAGACTGTCACCAAGTTGGATGAAGCCTTCACATCATTCAACCAAGACTTAAAGTTTTGGAGGGGGACTTGAGTGTTTGGAGAAGGATGTCAAATGTTGACTTAGATGCATTATGTGAATACGGAGTCATTTCCTCTCAGGAGATGTATTTAGAGTACCTAGAGTTGATGGTCAACAAAGGGAAGGCCATTGCAGGACTGGTGATAGATATGCAAGAAGATGTGAGCACATGCAAGGAACAAGAGCACATGATCTGTGATGGTTTTGGAGAGCTGGCATGCCAGAGAGTAGCTGAGAACAATGAGCTGATGTCAGAGGATGTTGCCATATCGGAGCTCACAAAAGTAATTCACCTAGAGCTTGGGGCAGATGACTTTGATCTCAGTTCCATGAGTAAATTGACAAGCTACAAAGTTTCATTAGATCGTCTTCAGGAATGCATTGAGGGTGCAGCAAGGCAGTTTTCAGGCGTGCAAGTACAGTCCTCAAGACAACTTTCGTTGCGCAACACATGAGTGCACCAAACCTCGGAGCTGTGCATGAGTCCATTAGCAAGTTTGAGGCCTTCATTAATACCCTCTGAAGACGACCCATAAGTGTCACGAACACTTAATCATTTTTCTATGCTTTCTAGATAGGTGTAGTTTTATTGACAAATCACATACAGTTGGAAATCAAGTTGTAATTACAGGGGAACTTTCACCTATAAAGTGATTGCATGTAATCCAATTACAGGTCAAGTTAGTAAGGACCTTCAGTTTGAATAAGTCAAAATTAGTTAAGGAAAGAGTCAAAGTTGTTAGGGTTTCCCTTTCTTTCTCCATCTTTTTCTCACTCCTTGCCTATATAAAGGAGTGCTTCATTGTAAATAGGATCTTTTGTTTTATGCAAGAAGGCTATGCAGAAATTGTTTGTGAAGTGAAAAATTTGTGTTTCATTATACAAAATTTTGAAAGTCAATAGAAGAGCAAGTTTTCCCAAACTTTGTGTTGTGAGGCTTGAGATTGATTTGTGTATTCTTATGTTGCATGAGTTAATCTATCTTTGATTCGTCAAGTGGTTTATCTTTCATAATTTTTTGAGCGTTCAATTTGAGTTTTTAGAGACTTTGTGCTACAGAAGGGCAAATTGATAAAGTTGATAGTGGCTTCAAATACTTAAGGCTGAAAGACTTTGTGCTTCAGTGTTCAGTACTTTCATATAATTTAGTGAGCATTCAATAAGAGACTTTGTGCCTTACCGTTTATTCAAGTTATTAAATCTTCATTTAGGATATGTGCAGAAGAATTTGGGTTTCTGCAACTGTTCCACCCATATAAAGTAGATTGGTGTCTTATGTGTTGTTCTTACGTCAACTCACAAGCTAAGGATGATAGTTAAGGGTGTGTCCTACTATAGATGGGATCTACAGATTGATCTTACCCTCAAGACTAAGAGGGAATGTTAATATTGTAGCCTTTACGGCTAAGATCAATTGGACATTTGAGATTAATAATAAAATATTATTATTAACACCCTTAAGTTATTTTACTTGTACGATTTTTATAATAATAAGGATATTATTATAAATGGAAGTAATAATAATATATATATGAATTAACAATTAATTGAGGGCCCAAAGTAGGCCAAGTCGGCACTCTTAGAGGAGGGTGCGTAATTGTTATAACCCCATATATATATATTGGTGCAATTCTAGGGAAAAAGGCATCAAAAACATAACATGCTCTTCTTCCCTCAAGAATAAATAAGCAGCGATTTGTTCTTCCATTATATGGTGCGAATTTAGCCTTGGAATGCAAGATATTTTCACAGCGATCTACATGCGAATTGGAACAGCAAGTAGGGCGATCTTTGATACGATTTGGAGCAGCAATATAATACTTGTCATAAATTGCAATTACTTGCCAAGGATCGATATTATTATCGTAGCAATAGAAACTTTTTGTTGAAATTTTAAATGTTGTTCAGAAGTTGTTTGTATAATCATTCCTGAAAAAAGAGGAATAGATTAAGAGAACCGCCTTATTTTAAATTTCCAGTTAAGTCCTTGTTGGAGCCACCTACAGTAAGAACGGAGTCTCTCCTATTGCTGAGAGGAGAGAGTAATGTCACTTGACGTTGCCTAAAGTTACAGTTTGGCAAGTTGTGGTCACAGTGACTTAGCAAAACTTTCAGCCAACAGTCAGGAAAGAGAGCCACACTGGCCAACTGTTCAAATTCCTCCAACCTTCCAACATATTATCAGCACCTCGTGAGGCAAGGGCTCACTGTTAGGCTGATTGGGTAGAAAAGCAGGCCTTACTTATGGCTGACCCCAGAAATGAATAACTAAAACAAGATCTAGGTGATATCCTATGCTCTCCCCTCTACAGTTTTGTGTGCTTGAGAGCTTCTGTTTAGACTTCATTATTTAAGATTGAGGATTACTAATTGATTTTCAAATAATCTTGGGATTTAACTTGAGCCCTAGATGTTGCAGAAGATGGCCTAATGATATGCAATGCTACGAGCTCCTCTAGAATATCTAAGCAAAGAATTGTTAGACCTGTGATAGAAGCACTTCAGATTCTTATCTCCAACACAGAAATATCCAGCATTGAATAACCTATCAGCAAATGTTTTCAAGTGCAGATAACTCTTAAAGTGATTAGCTATATAGAGATCAATAGATTCAACACAATACATGGAGAGGGGCAATAGTGGAGCTCTTGAGACATTGAATTGCAATTATAATGGAGCTAATCCTATTGTGTGTATATGCATTTTGAAATTTGTCAAATTAAAGGTTATGCTCGAATGATGTCAAAGCTCACACCCAATATTAGCAAGGTCGATCACCTATGTAGGTTTGATATCCAATTGTTTAAATGACAAGACTGTATTGTTCTAATTGCCACAAGCCATGATAAATTGGTAATGTTCTAGTGAATATAACATGTTCTTACACAGGCGTTTTAGCACTCATGAATTATATGTGCTTAAACCTAAGATGACATAATATGGATCATTGTGGAAGTTGTGTAGCATAAAGTTGACTGAATTTGTGATCTACAAAGCTTGAGGCCAAAGCTCAATTGTTAGGTGTAGGTTGTTTACCCAATCTTAAGCGAGTTAATTGAGGAAATCCAGGTTTCCCAATTGAATAATCAGGTTTTCTTAGGAATGTTGCATATTTCTTTGTAGTAAATATTGCTACTACAACATGGCCTTCAATCTCAAAATGAGATCCTTGTCCTTGTGATTGATAATTCATGCCCTTAGAATTCTCCAATTGTATTTTCTTGGCTGTGAGGTTCCTACCAATAAGAAGAGCCTCAATTGTTGATCTCATTATTGATCTCCTTGTCCTTGTGCTTGATAATTCATGCCCTTAGAATTCTCCAATTGTATTTTCTTGGTTGTGAGGTTCCTACAAGTAAGAAGAGCCTCAATTGTTTATCTCGTTATTGATTTTACAATTCATGCATTAACTTGAAGCCCTTCTGCCTATGTTGGAGTAGCCTAGCACTATTGACTATGAGAATCCAAGTGAATCATTGTCTACCATCTCCCATCCAATATTTCAGTAAAGTAGGTAACTAATGATTTCAATAAGTAGCATGTCAAGTTTCCAGAATCCTTTAAGGATGTCAAAACTAATGTGTTCTCGGTGAAACTAATGTGTTCTTGGTGATGTGCCAACCACTAGATCCCCTTTGAATCCAATGGCTTGTGCAACCTGATGGAGGCACTCTAGGAGATGTCCAAGATTTGTAGCACCTTTGGTTGATTCTAACCTTGACACCAATGGTGGGCCTCGATCATGTGTGCTTGGTAACATCCTGAAATATCCCCCTAGGATATTTACTCCAGATTTTTTCTCAACTACTGCAAGTCTGTCTTCAGATTATAACTTCACAAATTTGTCCAACTGTGAACTCCGTCGTGAATCCACCTCCAAAAATGAATTGGGTTTCCGTCCAATCCACCAAGAAATCCTGAAGGTTTCCGTCCTCGGGTTTCAAAACTGAAAGCCAAAGTTTCCTAGTATTCTCCAAGAGAAAACAATAAAACAAGCATACCCAAAATGAGCCTCTCAATGTTCTTTAATAACACATCTTGTGGCCCTTCACTTTCCCTCTACCTGTCTCTTGGAATTCCTTTTCTATGTCTCTTTATTATTCCCCTTTGAATTAAAATGACTTTATTAATTTTCACTAAGCTCCATTAAAGTCATTTTATTACTTTATTAAATAATTAAATTAAGTCGCCACTTAATTTGATAGAATTTGACAACTTAAAATTTAATTATTTAATTGACTTTTAATGTCCCAAAAAGGGGACTTTACAGTCCTCCCTTCCCAGAGATTGCTTGCCCTCAAGCAATCTGCATCTACGTGTTAAAACCAAATGCCTGGATCCCATATCAACCTCAAGAATGTTGCTCCGCCAATCCGTTGCGCTACTCTAATATAAATAACACCATACTCGGAATTGTGAAGCCACTCATCAAAATCTCATTGAAGTAATACACCAAACATGCCAATGCCAGGATCCCAAGTTATCATGTTGTCATAACTGTCAAATATGAGGAGATAGTAGCATCTCAAGGAGCTATCAACACTGAACAACTCCCCAACTGTAAATGATCTGCTATGGAAGTGCATAACACCCATCATAGACACACAATAAAATATATCATCCCATCTTGAGCTGCTGGTGTAAAAACCAAATTGCTCAAAGGCTAAGGTCAACACCAACGGTGCGGAGGAACTAGTACAATAGTAATCAATCTAAAATGCCACTGAATTCATAGGAATCATGAGTAAGGAAGTAGCTGAAAATCCATCTCCTATGATCAAACCATATCTACTACCATCAATCCTCAACCAAGACCCACTCAGTTGTTGAACCACAGAATCCATCCTCCTATTTGTAGATTAGAATTCGAACTCATGTGTAAGCTGAGCGAAAAGGGGCAGCAACACTGACTCTAGAAATCGATTTGCCACTAAAACCATATGACCAAAACTCAGCACTAGAAACTACACCTAGGTCCCAAATCTTGCAAGCAATTCCATTCTCATCACTAGAGTCAGAAAGAACTCCCTCACCCAACTCGAAGAGTGGATTATCAAATGTCCAATCAACGTCTACCTCAAACAAAGAATTGTCAATCAACTGAATATTATCCAACCCATACTAAAGTTCTAACTGGTCCAAAAATTTATTACTTAATTTTTTAGGACAGTTATCCAAATCATAAGTCTATTGTATGTTGTCAAGTTCCTCAATCACTTCCCTGGAAAATTCAGTCCTTCCTTTGTTCTCTTGCTCCGTGAATTGATTAGTGACAAAAATCTGATTTTTTACTTCTTGAAGAGCCAATTGTGTATTCTCCAATATCTGTTATGTATCGTTAAGCTCCATGATGAGATTATTGACCTCATCTTCCTTTTCCTTCAATTTATCAACATATACTTCAGCAATCTTTAAGATATGATCCATGTCTGAAAGTAAACACAAATAATCAGATTTCATTGATTCTAGAGCCACTTTGACCACCTGCAAGTCAGCAAAATAAAAATCACATTACATGCCCTTTTGTCTCCTCTCAATTTGAGCCTTCCTATAGAGGTCTTCAATGATCTTGTGTGTCATCATAATGTACTAAGGCTGCAACAATCATACCATCAGTGATCTTTAGCTGATCCTTCAAAGTATGTGTATTAACACCATCATCTTGAAATGCATTTTCTGGTTGCTCCTCCAAATCAGCCCTTCAAGTGTCAACTTCTTGGTAATTTTTAAACTCACAAGTTAGAACAGCCCTTTGGTCAATAGGCAATTCACCATCTGCTGCAACAATTTCAGACTTATTAAATAAATCTTGCTCCATCTCTGAATCCATGGCCACAATTGTTGTTACATCAACTACAAATGATTCATCGCCATGTGAAGATATTTTTCTTCCTTGGAAACATCTTGAGATTCCAACATTCTCTCTCCTTCAGTAAAACCATACTCATCAAAATGTCTGTCAATAACAACTTCCAAGTCACCTATTAAAAAGTTTGTATATCGCTTACCAATTAACCACAGCTGAATCCATCTCCTCACAAGCATTTATGTTATTTTGTTGGAGCCAAATTGTGGGATTTCTATCTTCTTCAATACTGGTGTAAACTTCTTTAGCTAACTTATCTTCCTTACCGTCCCCACAAATGTGGTTAGGTGTCCAAGTCTCTTGGCATGTAAAACAAATCTGCTCCCTTCTCATTTGGTTCTTACTCTTTTTGGAAGATCCTGCAACCTATAAGCCCGTTGAGATTAGTTCATTTTTAGTGTGTTCCTTGAACCTTTCAATTTTATGCTCAATCAATCTTTTGGAGAATTCATAAGCAATAGGTGATATATAAATCTCCTTTCTCCAAATGGCCAAAAAATGAGATTGCAACTGCTTACAAATATCATCATCCTCATCTAAGATTAAAGACATAATAGTTTGCATACAAGCCCTCACATTGTCTGGATGATGCTTCCTGATTTCAGTTAAGAAACATTAAAACATTTGAAGAATCAATTTATCACATTTGAGATCCAACATGATGATAAATGATCTGGTTCTTGCCATATTTTCTAGAATCTTAGCCCTCTTACCAAAGGTAGGGGCTTTGATATCATGTAACCCATGTAGGCTCTCCACAGTCAGCTGTAAAACCTTCTTAAGTATGACATCATTATAGGGAGCTACAGAGGTTGTTATTCATGTAATCTCACTGAAACAAGTAGCAACTGCAAGTCTGACCTCTTCATAAGGATGTTGCATAAACTTAAACAGGAGCAAAGCCCAATTCGGAAGCCTCTAATCTGATTGGTCCACTTTGGACAAATATGAGTTTAATTCCTGCAACTTAGAGAGAACACCATTAGGAAATTTAATGGACTCCAATTGTAAACCAATTACATAGAGTTAATTTCCTATTTCCTTTTCTTTTTACAAGTCCCTTAGCTGAACACCATTGATGGTATCATTGAATGCTTGGGAAAAATAATCACTTTTTTTATCTACCATTGTCTTCATTTTGTTTTTCCAAACTGAATTTCCCAAAATCTGATGCACACTTCTACTATAAGATGCTACCCCTGTTCTGACCCAATTTGTAATGTACCAAACGATGGAAGTCACCCGACGGAAAGTCACCCAAGGGCAAATACCTGACGACAATGTTCCCGAGGGAAAATACCCAACGGCAATGTCTCTGGGGCAAATACCCAACAACAATGTATTTGAGGGCAAGTACCTGATGGCAACACGGGTGATGTGTCTAAACACAGCAACGCGGGTGATGTGCCCGACGGCAACGCAGGTGATGTACCCGACGGCGAGGGCAAGTACCTGATGGCAACACGGGTGATGTGTCTAAACACAGCAACACGGGTGATGTGCCCGACGGCAACGCAGGTGATGTACCCGACGGCAACACAGGTGATGTGCCCGACAGCGACGCGGGTGATGTGCCCGACAGCGACGCGGGTGATGTGCCCGACGACAACGAAGGTGATGTGCCTGACAACAACGCGGGGAATGTGCTCGGCAGCATAGCAAGTGAAGTGCCCAATGGCAACGCGGGTGAAGTGCCCAACGGCAACAAGGTGATGTGCCCGACGACAACGCTAGTGATGTGCAAGACCTGAGATGTATTGAAGACCCCCTATGAATGTAATTTAATTGTAATGAATTGCTGATCTAATAAGATTGATCTGAATATGACCAAGAAGGTAAGACTTCTGAAATTATGAAACCAATGCCAAGAAATTGATTGTATTAGTGTATAAACAGATTAATCAAATTGCTGTTTTGGATTAAGCTCGATGCTTACAAATTTGGCTATATCGCTGTTTCCAGACCTGTCTTCTATTAATGTGTTCACAGTGCTAATCCTGGTCTTTAATGTTTTTAACTTGCAATCAAAGGGGCCACGGCAATCATTGTCTTGAGCAAATCCAATCTTTCTATGTTCTCTGTTTAAATCTTCAGTATTGCTGCGACTGGGAGATATACCTCCGCAAATCTTTTCTTCTGATTTTGGACATAATGTGTTGACTGTCTTCTAAACAAAAACTGATTGGATGATTAGAATCCTGACTAGACACTCTAAGTGACTGCCGTCTCCTATTCCCTAACTGGGTGTTTCGAAAATACTGATTTGGATGCCTTGA
>MU224995.1:167267-223716 GCA_018584345.1 Thuja plicata
GTTTTGAACTTTTGATTCCATGGATTTCATATTCCATGAATATTGTAGACATTTGACAGTGAAACTATTTATATTTCAGTTTCTAGTGTGTTATTTAGTTTAACAGTTTATAACTTTATACTTTCGCAATCTATGTAAAGTTGTAAACTTGTATATGTGTGCAAAGTAGCTTCTATTTATCTCAATTAATGTGTATTTGATGTTAATTGACTAAATGATGCATGAAAAATGCTTTAAATCCTTAAAAATCTTTGAATTTCTTGGGTTTTTCGATTTGCCGAGTCCGAGGCCGATCCGACCTTGCCGAGTCCGAGGCGAGTCCGAGGCTTGTAACTATGGGTAAATCCTTTTTAAAGATATTTTCAGGATGGGTCGACTAGCATAACACAACTTGCTAAACCATTTAACTCTCCTTGGCACCGGTTTGGGGATTTCCTTGCAAACAATGCTTTGCTTGGTTATCCTTGGCACCGATATTTTCAGGAAGAATTGACTAGCATAACACAACTTGCCAGACCATTTGACTCTCCTTGGCACTGATTTGCAGATTTCCTTGCAGACAATACTTTGCTTGGTTATCCTTGGCACTTATATTTTCAGGATGGGTTGACTAGCATAACCCAACTTGCTAGACCATTTCACCTTTCCTCGGAACCAATTTTCAAGATGAGTTGACTAGCATAACACAACTTGCTAGACTGTTCAACTCTCTTTGCATCGAACCCTCTCTTAGGATGAGTGGAACTAACATAACATAGCTTGTTAGATTATTTCAACTCTTCCTCCTCTTCACATAGATCACACAAAATAACACAATTTGTTGTCCCATAGAATTTGTGTTCTTTCATGGATCTCCTAGCATAACATGGCTTGCTATCCAGTGGAATTCATGTTTCCTTTTTCTCTCCTCCATGAGCCCATAGCATAACACACGTTGCTAGTTGGTTGGATCATGGTCTCTTATCTTTGAAGTATGCTCTTGCTCTTTCCATGTGACCACTTGTGCTCTTGCAATAACATTCTAAAAATGATATTAGCAGTTGAGACATTTTGATCATTGAAGTCTCTTCAACTAGTTGACATGGAGTCTTTTTTTTTTTAGTACTAACCCCTTTTTGTGTCTTTTTGGTTGTCTTTGTTTCTTTTTGTTTTGTTTTGCTTTGCTTTGTGTGTCTTTGCAAGTGGTTGTATGGCCAAGATCTTAGGGTTTGGGGGCTTGTTCCCTTGAACTTAGTTATGTCTTATCTCTTTGTAGTCTTGCCCATGTGTCTCTCTCTTTCTTCTACTTTACCATGCGTTATGCATGTAGACTTATACTCCCGTTAAAGTGAGGGCTAAATGTAGAATCGTAAATTGTATATCTATACAATTCATGCTCGCCTAGGCCTCATTTTGGTGTTTCCAAACTCCCATGCTCGATCATGTTCAATTCTACTCGCAATGGCTCAAAAACAAACAACTCCACCGCATTTTGGACCCCTAGTCCTTGACCCCCCTAAGTAGGGAGGTCAAGGCCACCTGAGGCATCCTTGTCCCAGGACAGGGTCACCTAAGGCAACCTTGACATTGGATAGCATCACCCAGGCCAACCTTGTGCTGATAAAAGGGTCCCTAATTAAAATCATCTAACATCTAGCTTGCAAGAGTGAGAAATCCTCTTCTGTGTTGGCTTGCTCCAAAATTATAAACATGTTTTGTGGGGGAGGTATAAAAGCAAGCTTACCACCCCCCCCACGCTCATTTGCATCCACTCATCTCAATTCAATATCAAGCTCAAGCACTCAAGGCAATTTCATACCACCATATTCTTTAGATCTAGCATTGTGGCAAGTTGCAACAACCTCCATGCAAGCATGTATATATGATTGATTTCACTTGTGATCACATTCAAAAAGCATTACACCAACGAGGTATAAGATTCAAATATTTCATCCTTAGATCTAGCATCTTCTACATTACAGCATATTTCAATTCAATTTCATGGTTAATTCCGAAACCAGGGTTTGACCTAGGCAAACCCCCATCAACCCAACAATTTTCTCTTTTTATGTGTGCAAGTGACAAGCTATGAAGACATGAATTTGGATTCAAACTGAGGAGACAGAGAGCTACAGCCTTTCGCAGATCAAAAAATGCAGGGTCTAGATCGCCTCGAGCAAAACAGTTCCAAACACTTCTCACCAAAATTTCGGGAGACTTCTGAGTAGCATCCTGAGCCTAGATTTACTAGTTGTGTTTGCATCTGGTGCTCCCAGGTCTAGGTTGCCCGAGCAAAATAGTCCACCTAATTCTAGCCCAAATTTCAACAAGTTTCTTTCCACCTCTCATTTCTAGATATGTCTCTGTTCTCTGCATTTCTATTTTTTGTAACACTTTATATGCTGAAAACTCTCATTTTTTCACCTTTAGCCCTAGATCTCACATCCACCCTACATATTTTTAGTTTTTTTTTTACTTTTTCAACTCCCCCACAAAGGACTGTTGAATTCACTTTGTGCCCAGTCTCTTGAGCCAAGTGGATCACTCTCCTTCAACATAATTAAAGCGGAAATAAGCCTAATTTCCTAGTTTGCAGGCATAAGCTAGTGAAACCTATTTCCCTACATTACATTTATAAAATATATATCAAATTATTTACTATAATTTATTTACAAAATTATAAATTATTTATTTGTTGTTAAGAATATTATATTTATTTATTACATTTCTAGTTTATATTTTATTGTATGGTGGTGGAATAGGGATCCACTAGTCTAAACTAGGAATCAAGCTCATTCACATCAACCCACATTGAAGAATAATTCAAGAGGCACAACTTCAAACCTATTGGAAAGAGCTAGGCATAATTGGGGGAAAATATTATTCTTTTGTTGATTGATTGATTGATTGAATTAGATGTCAAAACTAGGGTAAATGATGTAAACATTAAAATTAACTATATTCAGCATAAACGGTAAGCTACAGATCTAATATGCCAACTCTAGGTACAGATCTAGAAAGAGGAATCAAAAAGGAACTTGTTACTGAAATTTGGGCCTAAAAGTGTGGGACTATGTCAATAGGCGACCTAGTTCCAATGATGTCGGATGCAAATATCACGAATGGATTCCAACTCAAGATGTCACTCGGATCATCTCCTTGAAGTTTCGTAGAAAATGTGTCAAACTATTTTAGTAACCGCAGACTATGTAAATAATTGACAGCGTCTAGGCTTTTTTGCTTCTACGAAATCTAGTTCTCTTTGTCTCGGTCTGCTCTTCCTAGATCTACAACTCTTCTTTTCGAGATCTGAAAACCTGCACACGATAAGAAGGAAAAATGGTATTTGGGTTGTATACGGGCTTGCCTCAGTCAAGCATCGAGGGGATTCAACCTTTCCTACAACTGTGATGATCAGGAATAAAGCTTAATTTGAAGTAAAATGTTGAATATCAGAAGATTATACCTCAAGCTTGATAATGTTGATGAGTGCAAATGCTCTTTGGAGAGGACCCTCTAGTGTTGATGCAACAACATGACACCACAAAACAAGATCAATCATAAAAGCTCCTTTGCATGAAGATTGTTGTAACTTAGTGCTCCTTAATGCTTAAATCTGAAGAATTTTGCCCATAATACTTGTTCTACAAAGTGATTAGGAAGAATGATGTGTTGAAATGAATTAGGAAAGAGGCTCTTATATAGGGTTTCGAAGGTATATCATAAATTAGGCTAACCTCCAATGGTCATGTGCAAATATTGAGATCAAATAACTAGCAGTAATAAACATGCTAACATATTCAAATTTGGGCCCAATTTTGGGGGACCACCCAAATGGGCTAGATCAATGGCAAATGAAGCATGCACAACTTAGAGCAAAGGATTTGATCACCAGACTAGCATATGACAATAGCTTGATAGTGAAAGGGGCTAGACATAGACTTCAAAAGAGCTATGAGGAGACACACTAAGGCAAGGGCACAAAAAAGACTGTGAAATTGTAAGGGGTTACAATTTACAATACTACATTTATATTTTAAGTTTTAGTTTTTACATATTTATATTGCTATTATGATTATTAAAAAATTTATGCCCAAGGGGGGTTGACCCCGTAGCACAACGGCATAAGTTGTCGTTGTAAAGCCGTGTTGAAACATCCAGGTTTGAGTCCCCAGCCCATGTCATCCACAGGAGAATGCGCTTAGACAATGGTGTTTCACGTGTCCAAACGGACGGTGTTCAGACTGCGGAAGCTGAGATTACTAGCGTGGACGTGGATATTGGTTCTGCTGCTTACGAAGGACTAAAATTGCATGCGATCACGGCAGAAAGAATCAACAAATGGGAGGTATAAAGATGTTTCCAGCTCATGGACTTGGTGGGTGGCTATACATGTCAGACAATGGAGCGATAAGGAGACCGATGTGGCAGCTTTGACTAGAAACCATGGGAGTTATAAGGAGTCTATGTTTTGCGTTGATAAGTTGGAGAGATAAGGTGTTAGGGGCCCTGCGTGATGGAGGCATAAGGAGATGACACACAGGATACTGGAGTGATAAGGGGGTTGGAGAGATAAGGAGACATGTTGGGCAGAACAAAAATGGAGTGATAAGGAGGTATTCAAGTCATGGTAAAAAAGTCGAAGCCACAGCACGAGACAAATCAAGTAAGGGCGTACATGCCTGAAGTACAATCAATGTAATCACCACGTGGATGGGGTTCCCCAATGTGACCCCACTGGTTCAAAGCTCCAGTCAAAAGCGATTATCGATCAAAAAAAATTATGCCCAAGGAAAAGGAAAGTGGCAAACCACTAAACCTGAATCCAAACTAGTAACAAAGGCTTAAATTCTAGCAGGAAGAGAATTTCTATTAATAACATATTTATTTGAAAAATGATGGTAAGGACCAGAATTGTAGCAGTACTAAATATCAGTTCCAAACTTCCAAGCAATATAAAGAGAAGGGAACTTTACTTTGGTAAAATATCCTTGCTAATAGATTCAGTCCAAAGACATATAATTGCTTAATCTAACTTCAATCAAATCAAGGATTTATGGTAGTAACAAAATCTATAATTTCAACCAGTCGAATCTTATAGCAAATTTCTTTTATTCTGAGTTCATGCAGTCAAAAAAAATAGAATAGTTTTGTATGAGAGTAAAAGACAATGATAGGGAAATACTTGCAGTTGCGGCAGTTTTTTGCCTCCTTACAATGAGTTTTCTAAGGAATCTGATTGAGCATAATAAAGTCGGCTACCAATGGGTGTGCAAATACTGTCCTCACATGCAGCTGTAAATTCTTCCTACTCTTGTGATATCCTCAAATGGTGATCGGATAGCATCCTCAGACCTGTGAATGGTCTTCAAAACACTAACACTCAGTTCAGCGTGTCTATACCAGCCCCTGTAGCACCTATTTTTTTATATACAAGCTTGGATGAGCGTCCAAACCCCACAAACCAAGGGTTTCGTCTTGGCTTCACTGTGAACCTTGTTGCAGCAGTAATTAGAAATCAAAAGTAATGAAAAAGATGCCTAGCTAATCTTCCATTGCTGCCTACAACACAAAAGATCGAACAGTCTTAAAAAGCCTAGATTTTAGGCAATTTATTTAAAGATTAGCTCGCCACATTATTTGAAAGATTACATTTAACTTTATTAAATTAATTCACCTTAGGACAAGGAAAAAGCCCACGGTCCCACTCATGATTGAAAAATAGGGGCAACTTAAGTGAAAACTAACTTCATAACATCTCCATTTATTTTAATATCACCCAAGTCTGGGAGATTATCTACTAAAGAAGACTTGGCAATTTATTAAAAATAAAAAATGTCTTATTCAAGAGGGGACATTACAGTCCTCCCTTCCCCAGATTGTTGGTCCGCTAGCAATCGTAAATTAGGATGCTGAAGAAAACCTCGCCTTCCAAGATTGCATCCTCAAGGGACAGATCCTTCCAATTAATAAGAAATTCGCAGAACATTTTATTCCTCAACTTCTTCTCCCTCCAATCTGCAATGCCTTCAGAAACCAATATCAATTTCCCTTCCTCATCCAATGGTGGCAGCTCAGGAGATGCGATATGTTGCGCAACGCTCTCTTGAGACAAGAAACATGGAAAATGTTATGGATCCTACTTCCTTCTGGAAGTTCCAATTCATAAGCAACATCACCAATCTTCTTAAGGATTTTGTAGGGCCCGTAAAAATGAAGCTTCAGCTTTTTTGCACCACTACTCTTCAGTGAAGATTGTCTGTATGGTTGTAGACGCAAGAAAACCAAGTCTCCAACCTGGAATGTTCTCTCAACTCTATGTCTGTCTGCAGACATCTTATGTTGATTTTGTGTCCGTTGGATGTTATCTTTCAATGCTTTGAGAATATCCTGATATCCTTAAACTGTCTCTTTTGCACGAGGAACCTTGCTGTCATTAATTAACAAATCTATGAATGATAAGGTGTCGTACCCGTACAAGGCCTTGAATGGGGACATGCCAATCGTCATATGGTAGGTAGTATTGACTCACCTAAATACAACCATCTGACCCACATGCGTTGTTGTTCTGAAACATAGTTTCTGAGGTAGCCTTCAACCCATTTGTTCACAATCTCAGTTTGCCCATCCGTTTGAGGATGGTAACTGGTACTTGGTGTCAATTATGTCCCTGTCAATCGAAACAACTCCTGCCAAACATGCTAAGGAATCTGTTGTCCCTATCACTGACAATAGTCTTTGGTAGGTCGTGCAATCTGAACACCTCTTTGAAGAATAAATCAGCAACTTGTGATGCTGAAAAATCTGTAGCAATGGCAAAGAAATGAGAGTATTTTGTCAACCTGTCCACCACTACAAATATACAATTTTTTCCTTGAACTTGTGGGAGTCCTGTGATGAAATCCATGGAAATTCCTTCCCACTTATGTTCTGGTATGAGTAAAGGCTGCAAAAGTCGTGCTGGAAAAGTGTGTTCTGACTTGTTCTGCTGGCAAGTCAAATATTCATGGACATGTTGCAACACATCATTCTTAAGACCCTTCCAGGAAAATCTCTCCCTTATCTACCAATATGTTTTGAAGAAACCTAGATGTCCAACTAGACGGGTGTCATGTAGTGCCCTCATAATGTTATGCTTCAACTTAGATCCAGGTACAAAGTAGATTCTACTTTTTGTAATATATCACATCCTCAACTACAGAATATCTATCATCCTGCACTCGAGCATCCACTAAATCACAAGCAAAGGAATTAGTAGTATACTCGGCCAACAATTGAGATTTCCAATCAGTTGAAATCTCTATAAGTGAACAAAGAGTGAGTCACCTGGAAAGTGCATCAGCAACCACATTCTTTTTCCCTTTGATAAATTCCACTTCAAAGTCATAGGCCTGAATCTTGCTTACCCATTTTTGTTGATGTTCATTCAGATCCTTTTGTTCCAAAAAATACTTCAAACTATTATGATCAGTCCTGACAGTAAATTTTGCACCTACCAAGTATTGTTTGAACTTAGTGCGTGCATGATAGCCAACATTTCTTTGTCATAAGTGGAATACACCTTCTCTGGATCTCTGAGCTTCCTACTCTCAAACACAATAGGATGCCTATCCTGCATTAAAACTGCTCAAATCCCCTGCCATGAAGCATCACACTCAACAATAAATGGCTTTGTGAAATCAGGAAGTGCTAACACTAGGCATGTGCTCATAATGTCTTTGAGCTTGTCAAATGTGACATGTGCCTCTGTAGACCACTAGAATGCCCCCTTCTTAATAAGATCAGTCAAGGGAGAGGCTAACTAGGAGAAGTCTCATACAAACCTTCTGTAATAGCAATACAAACCCAAGAATCCTCTCAAATCAGATATGTTTTTAGAAGGCAGCCAGTCCATGATTGCTTGTATTTTTCCTGATGTACCTTTACCCCTTCAACTCCTATCACATGTCCCAAATAAAGAATCTCGGACATTCCAAATTCACACTTTGAAGATTTTGCAAACAATAACTGTCTTTCCGTGATACTCAATACAACATCCAAGTGTTGCAAATGTTCATTCCATGTCCTAGTCTAAATTAGTATATCATCAAAGAATAGAATACTAATATAAATTTCCTCAACTGTTCACGGAAAATATGGTTCATGCAAGATTGGAATGTTAGTGGTGGCTTTGTGAATCCAAAGGCCATGACAAGGAATTCAAAGTGCCCATAATGACAACGGAATGTTGATTTTTGAATGTCTTCTTCCCGCACGCTTATCTAATGATAGCCTGACCGTAAATCAATCTTAGAAAAGAACATCGAACCATGCAACTCATCCAGAAGCTCATCGATCCTGGGGATGGGGTATCTATTCTTAATAGTCCTTTTGCTCAGTGCTTTGTAATATATACCATAGTAACAAAAATCACCAGGAAATCGCCGGAATTGCCGGTTTGGCGATTTGATTCAGCCTAGACGATTTTTCATGAACCGCCCAATCGAATTGCCGATTTTTTTGGCCATGAATCGCCCGAATCACCAAATCGGCGATTCATGCCAAAAATTGCTTGAATCGCCATCGTGAATCAGCATGAATTGGCCGCGCGACTTGGCGTTTAGTGAAGTCAAAAAAATAAAAATAAAACATATTTTTTTAAGTTTCTTTTGGCTTTTCCTCTTTGTTATAACCCTAAAGGGTCTTCTAATTGCTTAGCATGAGTAGAAGAGAGGAAAAGTGAAAGAAAAAAAGAGAAAAGCAAAACCACAAGTTTGAAACCAGCAAGAAGGAAGAGCACCAAAGAGATCAAAAATCCATTTGGGGAGGCCATAAGATTGCATTGGGAGCATTAAGGAGTCAATAGCAACACTCCTCTACTCATTTGCAAGAGGTAAGTGTTGATTTTTTTTTTGTATGTTAGTGTATTAGTCATTTTTTGTTAAATTTTTTTAGTTTTCATTTGCAAATCTTGAATGTTTTTTAGTTTTACTAAATTGCAAAGTAGGCTTTGCTATTTTGTTTATTAGTTTGAAACTTTGAGGTTTTACTTGAATTTTCTTAATTACAACAGCCTTAACTTTCATTTTCCAGAATGGGTAAAAAAAATGAGTGTTGGAAATATACCGAAGACTTTCCTGGAAGAACAAAAATTTCAAACAAAATGCATGTTTTGTAAAGATATAAATTCTGGTGGCATTTATAGATTCAAATGCCATACCTAGACATGATATCACAATTTGCACTAAACAAACTGCTGAGGCAAAATGCACTTGTTTAGTGGCATTAGAAAAATATGAACAAGAGAAAATAAATAAGAAAAGGCAACTTGAAGGGTTAAGGGCTATTGGCTCCCATGCTCCCACAGCCGCATCTACATCTGCATCTGCATCTGCATCTGCATCCGTAGGTTGTGTTGGAGAGGGTTCTTCCAAGCCTCCTTTTCATCCTAGTGCTAGTGCTCGTGCTAGTGCTTGTGCTAGTGCTGATGCTAGTGCTAGTCGTTCTTATACTGAGATTGAGCCCAGCCGCCTATTGCAGCCTAGAGTGCGGAAGAAGAGATTGGATAGTTACTTTGTGCCCCGCACTACTCCTGGCTCACAACCCACGCTTGAGGGCATGGGTTTGAACAAGGAGATTCATGATGCTGCCAGAAAAGAAATTTGCAAATTTTGGTACTTTTGCAACATTCCATTTATTGCAGCCAGGTAATTGATACTTTTTTATTTGTTTTCTTCAAGTTTGAAGTTAAATTTTAATTATATCTACTTGTTTAATAATAGATTCACTTTACATAATGATTTGTCATCTAAATTTCTAATCATAATCTATTTGTGACAGGGCTCCTTATTGGCAAAACATAATAGATGCGATTGCTATTTGTGGTCCGGGGTTTAAAGCCCCAACTGAGGCTGAGTTGAGTGGATACCTTTTAGATGAAATGGTAGAGGATATGAAGGTTGAGCTTGCGGACCCCCAAAAGGAGTGGATCGAAAAGGGTTGCACCATCATGACTAATGGTTGCACGAATAGGAGGAATAGAACACTCCTCAATTTTCTTGTTTCCTGTGGAGGTGATTGATCATTCTACTTTCCTACATGCATTGTGAATTGTGAATCGTGATTGAATAATTTAAATTTTGATTTGTTCATTGCGAATTTGTTGATGATCCATGAAAATTCATTGTTTTTTGGGATATACCATGTTCCTCAAATCTATTGATGCTTCCACTCATATCAAAAATGCCACATACTTATGTGAGGTTATTGAGGAAGTCATAGCAAAGGTGGGGGAAGAAAATGTGGTGCAAGTGGTGACGGATAATACAGCAAGTTATGTTGCTGTAGGTAAACTTTTCAAGTTTTGAAAATAAATTTATTTGAACTTTTTTAATTCTAAGTTTCCTAACAAGTTTAAATTTCTAATTAATTTAAAATTGTTGTAGGTAAACTTTTGATGGAGAGGCACCCCACCATATTTTGGTCTCCTTGTGCGGCACATTGCCTTGACCTCATGTTGGAGGCAATTGGCAAGCTTGAGTGGGTCAAATCATACATAGAAAGGGCCAAAAATATATGCAAGTTTATCTACAATCATACATTGGTCCTTAGCACAATGAGGGACTACACAGGAGGCGGGGAGTTAGCTCGTCCAGGCATCACGAGGTTTGTCTCGAATTTCATCACACTGCAGTCCTTGTTGACAGCAAAGGCAAAATTGAGGAGAATGTTTGTTGGCCGGGAGTGGACTACATCTTCCTATGCTACAACCACTGCATGGGTAGATTTGGCAAATTGCATCTTTGATGAGGATGGTTTTTGGAAACCTGCTAAAGAAATCCTTGAGGTAAATTTCTTACAATTTAACATTTAATATTTATTATTTAATTGTTTAATGATTTAGTTTTACTTTTAGTTTTATATTTAAGTTTTGACTCATGTTTTTTTTACATTATATGCAAGTCACTGAGCCCCTTGTATCTCTCCTACGAACTGTTGATGGGGAGAAGCCCTCTATGGGCTACATATATGAGGGCATGGATAGGGCCAAAGAGGCCATTAGAGCCCAGTATGCAAAAGTGCAGGAGAAGTATGCCCCTATTTGGGAGATCATTGATAGGAGATGGCAGAATCAGCTCCACCGACCCATCCATGCAGCAGCTTATTATTTGAATCTAGCATTTCGTTTTCGTCCTGACTTCAAGGCGAATGAGGAGGTTCTCACCGGCCTATATACAATGATTCAGGGGTTGAGTAGTGATGAGGATAGTGCAGTTGCAACCATTGAGGTAGACAAATTCAATAATAAAGAAGGGCCAATTTTCTCTGGCAAGATGGCCATAGATGCTCGGACAACAATACAGCAAGGTGAAAATTATATATTCTTGAATCTTAAGTTTATGGCTTATAAGTTGTGCATTTTAATTTTTAATTTTGTAATTTTAAAGCTGTAAATGAAACTAATTGTTTTTGTTTTCCCTTATTTCAGATAGATAGTGGCAAATGTTTGGGCCCACAACCCCAAAACTTCAGAAAATTGCCATCCGGATTCTGAGTCAGCCAAGTAGCGCTTCTGGATGTGAGCGTAGTTGGTCTATGTTCGAGCATATCCACTCAAAGAGGAGAAATAGGTTGTCTGTGCAGAGGTTAAATGATCTTGTCTTTGTTCATTACAACCTCTATCTTAGGATAAAACAGATTTTGGGCACTGACTCCTCTCCGATCATTCTGGAGGAGATTGATCCAGAATCAGAGTGGCTCACTGAGGCTGTGGATCCGGTCTTCACTTAGGCAAACCATGAGTGGGTTGACCAGGTAGATAGAGAAGCTGGGGCTATGGCCATTGCAGAGGATGCGGCTAGAGCACGTTCAGCACTGGCAGACTCACACGCACACACACCAACACAGACCGTAGTGGTGTTGTTCGTGAGCCCATCTTACATGCGGGGGCTATGGCTCAATAGTCCTTTAAGACCTACCTTAGACACCTTTGTAGAGGGCACCGAGAGACAGGATACTCAGAGGTTGAGGTTGAGGCTGCGACTGAGCTTGAGGATGATGATGAGGATGATGATGAGGCTTGAGCTAGAGCCTTGTTTTTTCATTTTGTTTACAGATTGTCAGATACTGATAGACATACGTTTCATGGATCTTCATCTTACATACATTTATGATTTGATGTCTTATGGATCTTCATCTTACATAATACATACATTCTACGATTTAACTCATTATGATCCTATGATTTCTTCTTACTTCAGCTACAATTTACGTTTTACGTGTAACATTTGTGATGGATTTATCATTTATGTTCCTTGTTTATGTATGTTAGCTTCTATTTGATGATGTTATAGTGTGTTTAAGTTATATTCAATAAAGGGTGCATGAAATAAGTTTTAAATTGTTAAAATCTCTAAATTTCAAGGGTTTTTTAATTTTGTCGATTCATGGCCGATTCACGATTCGATTCGGCCTTGCCAATTCCGATCTGATTCCGATTCTCGTTACTTTGATCTATACGCATGCGCTATGTTCCATCTTTTTTCTTGACCAGCACCATAGAAGCAAAAGGACTAGAACTTGGGCGTATGTGTCCCATTTTCAGCAACTATTTGATTGTTTTTTCAATTTCCTCTTTGAAATGACGAGGATGCTTGTAAGGTGTTGTGATAACCAGTTTTGAACCTTATTCTCAATCACATGTTCAAACCCTCTATCAGGTGGACGCCCAGGAGGAATGTCCCCAAACACTGCACCGTGTTTATCTAACACAGATTAGATATCAACATGGTAAGAGGGTCCATTATTTGTGGTAGACTTATTGGAAACAAAGCAATGGGCTGCCCATTCCACATCATTATGTCTGAAGAAAGATTTCGTTCTTCTAGCTGAAACTACTCTTGGACCACCGTCTGCCATAACTTTCAGAGTTGTTTTCTTACCCTCAACCATAAACTCCAGCTGCATCTGTTTGAAGTTCTGAACATATCTCTCTAATGATTCAAGCCACTGAAGTCCC
This sequence comes from Thuja plicata, assembly GCA_018584345.1. Lineage (NCBI taxonomy): Eukaryota > Viridiplantae > Streptophyta > Pinopsida > Cupressales > Cupressaceae > Thuja > Thuja plicata. The sequence continues at coordinate 180,244 of MU224995.1, forward strand.
AAAATTGCATCAACATTGTTCAAACCAAGCACATAGAAGTCACCTGTCAATGTGTAATCCCCCATTTGAATTTTCAGTTGTGGTATAACACGGTCACAACTTAGGGGAAAACCATATGCAACAATGACATTAAATCCAGGAAACTCTTCTGCTTGAAGTCCACGTCTACTGACTAGACCCTCATCAATGAAATTATGTGCAGCACCGCTGTCCACTAAACATACCATTTGCTGCCCCTTTAGAACTCCTTTCAGATGGAAAGGTCTACCTCGAGGAATTCCAGATAGAGTGGCAATGTGCGGGTTCTCTCTAACAGTATATCCTCTAGTTCTATATATTGAGGTTGATTATCCTAAGTGTCATCTTCCTCAAAGTTGTCCTCTGTCTCATTTTGATCCTCCTCTTCTTAATGTACTTCAATCAAGTGTAGTTCGCGTTTTCCAAGGCAGCAATGTCCTGGTTCCCATGGTTCTTTACAGGAGAAGCACAATTTCTTTCTTCTAAGTTTGTTTCGTGTTTCTTGATCAGCTTTTGAAGGTGCATTTCTTGGCTGGTTGAAACTTGTGTTTCTTTTTTGATTTGGCCCCTTTTTTATCAAATTTCCAAGGGCTGAAATCTTTCTTTTGAGGCTGACAGGGTGCTATAATTTCTAAATCCATTGCTAGTCCAATAGCATCATCTAAAGAACTGGGCCTATGAGCTTTAACCAACCCTTTTAATTTGTCACTTAGACCTTCCACAAATAACATTGTGACTCTTTTATGAGGCATATCATGAACCACCACTGAAATTTTTTGGAATTCATTGATGTATGATTCCAACTGTCCCACTTGTTTCAATTGAGCTAATTCCCTATAATAGACCTCTATATCCTTCCGGTCAAAACGTGTAATCAGCATATTAACAAATTCTTCATAAGATTGAACCATAGTATGATCCTGGGAAATGAGACTGTGGTGCCACCAGTCATATGCTACCCCTTCCAAATGCATGGTAGCGAGTTGTATTGCCTTTTCCTCTTCCATGGGCTTGAGAGCCAAGAAAGTATCCAACTTATGAACCCGTGATCTTGTTGATAATTCTCCAGTTCCATCAAAAGTTGGTATATTTATTTTGTTCAAGGCATCTTTGTACTCCATTGGTTGGGAGCCATGTTTAACAGGCCCTCTAAGCCTCCTATCTTTCCCTTCAAGACGGTTCCTAGCTTTGTCCTTACGCTGGTTCATGAATTGATTTAAATTCATCAGTTGTCTTACATCAGCCGAAAGCTGCATATATTCATCTCGAGCCACCATGGTATCATCAGTGATGTGCGGCTCTTCTACCTCAACTTCCAGAATTGGTTCTCTTTGCACTGGGTGAGGTTAAAAGGTGGGACGCAATAGTTGATCAGACCTTGTATCTGTTGTTCTCACAACGTTAGAGGTTGCTTTGTCTTGGTTTTCATGTCCGGCCTCACTTTTACTGTGTCGACTATTGGACCTTCCCGACCTTGAATGTCCAACTCTCATTTGTTCCATAGCTGTGATCATGCGATCTTGGAATTGTTGCATTATTTGTTGTTGTTGTTGAGCAAAAATTGTCAGAAAATCATTTAGTTGATCATTCAGTTCCCTTTGTGGGTTGCCATCTCTTCTTTCACCCATTTCAGCTTCAGCTAGGTTAATTTCAGCGTCCTCTTGTTGCCTTGACCTACTTCTTGTGTTATATCTGTGCAGTTCCAACCCTCTAGGATACATAGAACCACTTTATACCGGCATGCATTTGATTAGGAACTGAAAAGCAACACAGATTCTGACATGCAACAAACAATCCTTGACATGCACGTAAAAAGCAAACCTGCAACTAAAATACCCACAAGCTGGCAGGGTTTGTAGCTCTGATACCACTAAAATATCCTTGCTAATAGATTCAATCCAAAGACATATAATTGCATAATCTAACTTCAATCAAATCAACGATTTATGGTAAAACAGAATCTATAACTTCAACCAGTCGATTCTTATTGCAAATTTCTTTTATTCTGAGTTCATACAGTAAAACAAAAATAGAATAGTTCAGTATGAAAGTAAAAGGCAATGATAGGGAAATACTTGCAGTTGCGATTCCAGTTTTTTGTCTCCTTACAATGAGTTTTTTGAGGAATCCGATTGAGCATAATCCAACCGGCTACCAATGGGTGTGCAAATACTGTCCTCCTCACATGCAACTGTAAATTCTTCCTACTCCTGTGATATCCACAAATGGTGATCGGATTCCTACTCCTATGATATCCACAAATGGTGATCGGATAGCATCCTCGGACCTGTGAATGGTCTTCAAAACACTAACTCTCAGTTCAGCATGTCTATACCAGCGCCTGTAGCACCTGTTTCTTTATATACAAGCTTGGATGAGTGTCCAAACCCCACAAATCAAGGGTTTCGTCTTGGCTTCACTGTGAACCTTGTTGCAGAAGTAATTAGAAATCACAAGTAATGAAAAGATGCCCAGCTAATCTTTCATTGCTGCCTTATAAAGACTCAACAACACAAAAGATCGAACAGCCTTGAAAAGCCTAAATTTTAGGCAATTTATTTAGCTCGCCACATTATTTGAAAGATTACATTTACCTTTATTAAATTAATTCACCTTAGGATAAGGAGAAAGTCCACGGTCCCACTCATGACTGAACAATAGGGGCAACTTAAGTGAAAACTAACTTCACAACATCTCTATTTATTTTAATATTGCCCAAGTCTGGGAGATTATCTACTAAAGAAGACTTGGCAATTTATTAAAAATAAAAAAGGCGTTATTCAAGAAGGGACATTACATTTGGAGATGTGTGAGTCAACTCAGACCAAGAATGCACATTATGTTCGTTCACTTCCAAGACAGGGCTTCAACAAAGACAAGAAAATTACTTCACAAAACAAACCCCAATCTAATACCAAAGAGCCTACTTATAATTTTATAGTTAATTCCTCTTTAACTCATTTTTGTGTTTCATATTGAAAAATAGATTTTTACATTAAAATTCTGTTAACTAACACACAACTACACCGGATTGACACAAACAAACATACAGGACATAAAAAAAATTGTCTGACCCACAAAACTTCTTTTAATTGACACATAAGTTACAATAGAAGTTCATAGTAATGGATAGTTCTTCAATGCCACCACACGTGAAGAATGTGAAACTTCAGAAGATGAAATTATAAAAGTAGGACTCGGCTGGGCATTATGACACCGGCATCAGCTTTGGTCTCTTCTTGCAACTTCATTAGAGTTCATCAAATTCGTTTTCAACATAAATGTTTTCATTACTAAACTTTATTAGTTATTGACTTGGGAACAAGAAAATATAATTTTAGAAGGGAATATCACTCAATGCCAATAGGCAAGAAGAAGACTGGAAATCATGATTCCAACATCGATATATTTGCATGTATATCTGTTCAAGGCAAAGGCACCTATACATATTTAATAAAGGCTGAAATCAAAGAAAGAATCCTTGTACCAAAGAATATGTACACACTTGTGAAGGTAAATAGATAGATAGAAAAAGGGCCATACATAACAATATTTCTAAAGCCTTCGAGTTACAATCATTATAATTACAAGAAATATATAAACGGCAAATGCATGAGTGTCTTAAAATTTTTAAGATAATAATTAATAGATTTGTCCATAGTTTACATACTCAGTGAGTCTCTGAGTACTCGCCTTTTCTTTTGTACATGATTTTTTCAAAGGTAACTAGCCAAATCTGGATGGTGAGTCATGGATGAAAACTCGCCAAATTTTTTGGCGAGTACTAACCAAAACTCGGCAAGTCCTAGCTGAAAATTTGCCAGAGTTGCACACGGGAAAAGCATGGATTTAATGTGGAAAAAAGGGGAGAGAACGCAGAAAATATGCAGTTTTGTGCCTTTGAAACCCTTCATTCACCCCTCCTCAAAACACATAGTAGCAAGAAAACATTCTAGAGCTAAGTGGTAAGATTTTTTAGGGATTTAAAGAAGAAACTTCTAGAATTTCAGATTCGCATTAGGTTAGTTCTGTTTTTTCCTTTTGTTAAGCATTTTTTAAAAAGGGTAAACATTCTTGACCCAAAGCAATGAACCAGTGAGGTTACAAACAGGGGACCTCATCCCTAACATAAAAATCATCAATAACACCCCAATGGGGTATGAACCTTACGGCAAGAACAACACCACCACATTTAAACCATCACACTATGCCAGTACTGGCTTTTTTACTTTAAGCGTTTAAATTTGTAAACGATTTCTAATTTGTTTACCATGTAAAATATAGATAGTTTATTGAATTGAATTGATTCAATCTGTCTAAGTTTGTGGATTGATTAAAATTTCTATGATTTACATTAATTTGAATCATTTTCTTCTAGATCTTTTATTCTTTCTTTTTTTTTAAATATAGGGTTTACATTTTAGGGTTAAGAGAGGATATATCATAATTTTATCAAATTCATTGATACAATTAACATTTACCATATTACAATTAAAAAAATTAGTGCATTTGAATTTTACATTTATTTTCAAACTGCTATATTTTTTTAATCGTTATTTTTTGTTCTTATCAATATTGTAGATTAGCATATAATCACAATGGTATTCAGCTTTGCATCTGCTTAAGACTCAACAAGTGGAAGTCATCCCAATGGCAAGAGACCCCCTGGAAGTCGTGACACCGCTTGGAAATATGGCATAATTGGATAGATAGCGAGGCCTGTCACTTGTACCTAGTGCAAGCAGAAGCTTAAAGGAGGCATCAATTGCCTCAAATACCATCTTGCAAGCATGTCTAATCACAATTGCAAGCCATGTGATGCAGCCCCAACAAAGGTGAAACGAGAGATGTTGGCCTTTCTTGCAGCACTAGATGAAAAGAAATTGGAGAGGGCCAAGGCACAAGCAACCATACAAGAAGCCATTGCTCCTAATTTTCCAAGAGAATCTAATGTGGATATGCAAAGCATTGTGGGCTCTAGTCGCAATCCATGCATACGTGGTCAAATTTCCTCATCCAACTTGAGTAGAGCTCAATCGCAAGATTAATGTGATGTCCCATAAATAAAACATGTAAATAAGGGCAAGGAGAAGAAGCATACCTTGTCTTGTACATTACCAGCATGTCCTGCACTTGCATAGTAGTAGAGCCATCATAAGATTACAATCAAGATACACATGCATACTCATCCACATAGATGCATCATTCATGGAGTACCATTACACACATACCATGTATGATATTCCATCATGTGCATTCACTGCCACAACATTCATGTCATACTCACGACCATTCCATGTATGCATCCATCCATGACATAACAGTCCATGCACATAACACACACATGGAACACTACGCCATACATAGATGCATCCACGTAGGTATAATTATAGCATCATTTCTGCATATTCATTCATGAAAGCACCATAGTCACATATCTCTGTATGACAATAAGCCGATGAGAGTAGGCATCATCGGGACTGATATTACCATGATCGGGCATCACTTCCGATTCATGGAACGGGCTATGCAAATATCTTCCTAGCCGACAGTACTCCGGGCTAGCCAGATAAATATAATCATGCAGCCGACGGCATTCCGGGCTTGCATTATCCATTGCACTTAATGATTTACAAAAGTTATGTTATCATCGATAATCATTCATGGTTAACTCATAATAATCATAAATGATTATCATGAGTAACAAATTGCTGGTTATGAAGGGTGACGACTTTCCACCCATGCCTCTTCATGATTCAAAAGCATATATTTATACAAGCCGATCAGCTCACCAAAACATAAGAAGAATTGATTATATAACTTATTTTTCCCTTTGTGGAATTACGCGACTGTAGAGCATAGAAGGTTGCGATAGCAACTGTTGGTGCAAGCATTACAATTGTATATCAGAGACGGCATATCTCTGCTCGAGATCATTTGTTATCCTGTAACTTGCAGCATATATCACATACAGCCATACAAGCTATCGTGCACATTATAATTGTTATATCAGAAACAGCCATTGTATCATAACTGCATACCTGAGTTGCAGTACTGAATTTGGAATTACCAGTCATCCATACTAAGATATTTCATTATTGCATTTGGAATTACCAGTCATATATATTGAGACAATTCAATATAATTGCATTCATACTTCGTTGTTGTAGCATTTGGGATTACCAATCATTCATACTGTAATTATTCATTACTGTTGCATTCAAAATTACCAGGCATAATCTGTGTTTTGCATTGATTGATCATTGCATAATTGACATTAAAATTGCAAGAAGGATTTCATAATTCACGTCGTGTCTCATATAATCTAAAAAGGGGCCATTACAGATAACCTTCATTAGAAGCCACAAGGTGGGACAAGGGGATGCACAAAGAAGCACATAAGGCATGTGCAAATTTTTGGTATTACAACAACCTTCTCTTCAATGTGGCTATGAATTCATTTTGGGAATGTTTGGTGGCAGCATTGATAATTGCCAAGAAAGGATACAAGGCACCCTCTCCGAAAGATTTAAGTGGCAAGTTGCTCCAAGATGATATTGCACATGTACAACAACTGTGGAAGATAAAAGACGCAACGGCAAAAATTTGCATGAAACAATTTTTCAGATGGATGGACAGATGGAAGGAACTGCACCCTCAAATTTTTAGTGGCTTCAAATGGTGAGTTAATTTTCTTGAAGTCAATTGATGCCTCCAACAAAATAAAGAATGTAGAAAATTTGAGATTGATGTTGGAGGAGGTTGTTTAAGAGGTTGGCATACAAAATATTGTCCAATTTGTTACTAACAATGCAACAACATATGTGGCAACTGAAAGATTGCTTCAAGTGAGGCATCCAGCATTTTTCCAGACCCCTTTGTGCAGCTCATTGCCTTGACCTTCTTTGGGGGACATAAGCAAAATTGATTGGGTGAGGCCAACAGTAGAAGAAGAGATATAACAAAATATATTTAAAATCATCCATGCGTTCTTAGCTTGATGAGTGATCCGACAAAGGGGAAAGAGATTGTGAGATGGGGTGCTACAAGGTTTGCAACTAATTTTCTAACTTTGCAAAGTATTTCTAGTTTATTGATTCCCTTGAAGCAAATGTTTGTGAGTCAAGCATAGCTAATGTTGGACCTTCCAAATTTTCATACCCCCATTGTCGCGTCATGATCAAAAACTCTAGTTGAATACCCAAAATTGGCCAAGTACTGAGATTTTTGGGATATCAGGCTTTCGATGATCTTCATGCTTACATGCTTCCTCTATCGGCCCCTACAACCCACTCAAAGTGTCCAAGTGTCGGTCTTGTCAGCTTTTCACACCATCGATGTTTGCTTTACTCATATCCATTGTTAGCCTCTTTCATCATCAAAGTGCCTAACTTTTTTACTTTTTGACGTTTAGAAGTTCACCCTACTCTCTTACCACCTTGGCATGAGGTATGTTGTCTTGCCAATCGCCGACTCCCCACTGAGTCTTTGGCAAAACACCCAAGTTTTTTTATTTTCAATGTTTCAGAGTTCTCCTCACCTAGATACCAGTTCGGGTTTGAGACATGATGCCTCCCCAAGCCAATATTCTAGGAGAATCAGATCTTCTAAAAGAGGTAAATGAGTTCAAAGCTGAACTGGATAGGATTGAGGCTCAGTGAATCAGAGATGATTTGAAAAGAAGAATTGATGCTTTGAGAAATATAGACTAGTCTAAAAGTACTGTTAATTCAATGAAGTCATCTCAGAATGTTTTAGCCATCAATGTTGAAGGATCAATCCCACAACAAGGATTGGATGAAAATGTTTTAGGATCTGCCCCTCGTTGATTACAAAACAATCTAGTTGAGGGAGGTAAAGGACATGTTCCTGCTAGACCTCCCTTAAACCTAGAAAGATACAGACAGCTAGACTTCATTGGAATTCAAGGATATCCCAATCCTTTTTCAGTGGAATTAAGGACTGCTCTGGTAATTTTTTTCTGAAAATAATGCTTTATTTGGTGAAGATTATTTGAAGTCTTTTACAAACTTGACTGATGATTTTTAAGTTGAGGATGAAATGTCCTCGTGAAGTTGTTTGAACTTTGTCCAGTCCTTGATTGATGAATCTATAAAATGGTATAGAGAATTTCCAGATGCAACTATTGGTTCTTGGGATGAATTTAAATGAACTTTCAGGCAATAATATTTAGTTAGAACAGATCTAAGATTCATGATAAATGAATTCACGAATATCACTAAGGGAATCAATGAGTCTATTTCTGATTTTAATGTAAGATTCATCAAGGTTATAAATAGAATTCTTGGTTATCTCAAACCTAATGAATCCATGTGTTTGGTTCTATACTGCAATGCTGATGATGCAAAAATGGGCTACTTGTTGAGAGACAGAGGCCTCAAACATTGTGGGATGCATATAGGATGGCTACTCATATAGAGAGCAACCAAAGAGCATCAAGAAAACTCCATAAAAGGAGTGATATAAAGAACTCGTCCATTGAAAAGGGTCATCAGAATAAGGGTCTACAGCAGAGGATAAATTGTACAAAGTCATGAGTGCTTTGAAAGATTCAAATTATTAGGTAGCCAGAAATGAAAAGGGAGTACCTCATGACAAGTCAAACTATAACAAACAAGAAAAAATGCCAAGGTTATCCCATCGGCCCTATCAAACTTGGCAAAATGCCAAGCCTATACATAACAATCAAGGGGTCTTCAAACAAGGAAACGCCAGATCCTCTCAAAAATCCTGGAGCGAATCTTGTAGAGGAAATTCCTTGGTGTGATGCATGTCAATTGCCATATTCTCCTCCATAGTGTATGGTAGCACTATCCGTGGACATTGACACTTATCATCACCCATGTGACGAAAGCAGAGATTTTGACCATGGAATGGGTCAAGATGGATGACCATCAAAATATTTATATGATGTCTACTAGACTGTGTTGGGGTTTTGAAGAGTTTTCATCATCAAATGAACATGGAAATGAAACAGAAAAATATGATAGAAGATGCTTGAATAATAATTATCATCAACAGTTTTATTTTTGGGAAGATAAAAAATCTATCATGTCCACAATTTGACTTTGCTGGTCTAGATTTTAGACTAAGTAGGCCTTCTAGTGAACAAATCAGAGCGCTAATGGCTACTGTAGTTGCTCAATTAAGAGTAACTACAACTTGAGAAGCGAAGGAAATAATGTTGGTCTGGGTAATGGAGGCAGCATCTTCATCAAAGAAAAGCAAAATGAAACAAAGACTCCAACCCCTCCCAGGAATGATGAAGCAAAAGGAAAAGTTTGGAAAGATAGTGCACCATGTGCGGAAACTTCCCAGCATAAAGATAAAGCCCAGATCCAAAGCTACAAGGACAAGCAACATACCTCCAAGGATGTTTACACCACCAAGGATCAAAATGCAAAAGAAAAGGATAAGATGAGTATCGCTGTTCCTATTAATGCTCCTATCTGTATGCTTCCAAAGTACACTTCAATTGATATCACCCAGGTTCTTAGTCAAGACAAAGTTTCAGTACCCTTATTGGAAATGATGAGAATTGAGAAACATAAAGATAGAAAAATAATTGATAGGGGAAAATTGTTTCCAGTTGTTCAAGTATTGCAAATAACCCTACCCAACCCGTAAAAAACAAGAAGTGTGAGGATAATGCTAAAAAGAAGGATACAAGTTATGAGATCCCTAAGGTTTACTCGGGGACTATAGTGAGTTAAGTGTCCATCCCAAGTTGACCCATTTCATGTGACCCTGTTAATAAATGGCACATTAGTATAAAATTGCATGATCGACTCTGGACCATCAACCAATGTCACTCTTATATCAACCATGAATCAACTTGGTCTTCAGGTGAATAAATCATATGGAAAATGTTTTGCTATGGACTCGAAGGAAGTACCTATCAATGGCATTATGTAGGACTTGGAGTTCAAATTGGCTGCATTACCAGAGAAAACATGTAGTATGCAGGTTACCGAGTTAACATCCCTCCTTAATAGGGATGTTATAGTTCAGATGATGGTCTGCAACAATAATGGGAAGTATCCAAATGGATTCATCCTATGCCCTGATTCCTATTAATGGCAAAAATGTGAAGTTGGATAAAGACATTGCATGCTGTTATTGAGGATCTTGAGCCTCATGAAGAAGTTTGTTTCATTGATACAGACATAGATAACTTCGAGGTTGAGATAGCTAAACATACTCAAGTTAAAGGATGGCATATGGTTGATGCACTTTCATGATGCATGATCAAAAGAATGTTCATGAGCTGGAATTGTCTTCCTCATTTCACCTACTGGTAAGTCATTTAAATATTCTGTCAGCCTCTCTTTCAGTAGCACAAATAATGTAGCTGAGTATGAAGCTCTCTATTGGGTCTGATTATGGCTATCAAACATGGAAATAAGAAAATTAGAGTTTAGGGGGACTCAGAATTAGTAGTTCCCCAAGTCAGAGCAAAGTATACAGCCAAGCATAAGAGACTTAAACAGTATAAGGCTGCTGTGTGGGATACCATTAACTTATTTGATGCATTTTCAATTGACTAGGTTGAGAGAGGGAAGAATGTTATGGCTAGTTTTTTGGCCAATATTGCTATCGATCTAAGGATATTACTATGGCAGGTATTTCAAAAGTGGAAGTACTAACTACACCATCCATTCTTGACAACATTTGTCATTGTCAGATTTTCCATGATATACAGAATTCACTCAAATTCTTCCACTGTGTTAATGAATACCATAACCAAGAAATTGGTTTTCAAAATTTTCTTGAAGTAATTGATGGATAAGAGACTATTTTTGAAAATGAAATAATCCAATAAAAGACTAACAAGCTCCCAAAGGGATTGATGGCATTAGAGATAGTTCTTTATGCTACTAATAGGGCATGTAACTATGCCAACCCCTATGCATGAATGTAATGTCCCCTATTGGGGCTTTGCTTCATTTACCCTAAATTTCCCAACTAGGGTTTATACTGCACTTGGGAATGGCAACTTGTAACATTCCCTACTAGGAGAATGTCAATCCCCAATGATTAGTCATACATCACTGTTCATTTAAATCAGATTAAGGAACAATAATTGATTCATAATACATACATAAGCTCTAATTCCTTACTTCTCTCATAATCACTAACCTTAAGAAGGATGGTAGAATTACTGTGCTCACGCCCAGAAACAGTCTACAAGTGGGCTCCCTCAAGGTTCTTACCCAGCTTGGGACCCTCCCATCATGTGACCGAATTACTCTGCCTATCCCTTCACAAACTCCCTATCCTCTTAACTATATTAGCGAGTGATTAAGGAATTGGCTAAGTATATATTATTAATTTATGTATTCCGAATATATATAACATAACTGATATATAATTCTGATCTTGCTATATATATTATATATAATATTAGACCATATAATGATTCTTTATCCTTAATAGAATCTAAATATAATCTTCCGTAAATCAGTATTCCACTCATAGATACATAACAGCATCATTTGCTGTCACACAACTGTGCCAGCAATATAAAGATTCATTTCCTTTCTTAACTCTTCCTTGTGAAGAGTAAAAATACATTTTATAATCCTTATTCTTTGATGATGGCCAGATATAGTTTATATTCTGATTCTTCTATGATCCAAACCTCCATCTGCCGAGTATCCCATACATACTTAATAATCTATCTCTTTAATGTCATCCATACCAAATATATGTAATAATCCATGATTACTTCCCTTCCTACTGCAGCATATTCAATACACACACACACACACACCTTTCTTCAAATGGATTCCAGATATAAATTATCATAGATTTATATGGCTTCAGCAGTATTTGACCTCCTTTCCAAATTAACCAGCGATCCCAAACAGTATAGAATAAGGAACCCATGATGTCTCCCTTAAAATAATCAGTGACCAATAATATTCAGTCTGGAACCCTTGATGTCTGCTTCCTTGATGATCTCTTGAATGAGATCGATACCCTGTTAATATGCGATGGAAAGGATGTGACTCTTCATGATCACGTCTGTTCAACATCAGTCAACTCAGCATTAATTTATAATGTTCGCTGACCATAGTTAATAAGTCGATTGGAAATAATTTATATCATTTTCGCTTTAAACCGGTACCTCCATTATCCACGATAGCAAGGAGATATAATTCTCAACATTATGTAGAAGTATAAGATAGCAATACAAGATATTATAACAAGGTAGGAGAATTTTAGTGTTTTTTTACTTTAAGTATTAAAATATCATTACAAGGTAGATTCTAAGTATTAAAATTAAGGACTATATATATATATATATATATATTTGTACATGGATCAGGTATGGCCTATGACAATGAAGAAGACCTACGGGAAGTTGATCTTGGTACAACTGCATCACCAAAGAAAATGTTTACTGGTAAAAACACTGAATCCTTGAATAACATCCATGCTTTTCCTTAAAAGCCTATAAATCCAACCTTGGCATCAATTATGCAGCATGAATCAGCAAAGCTTAGGGATGGTAGAATAATAAAGCCAATCAAACATTCCACCTGTCTTTTTAATCTAGTCCCTGTAAGAAAGAAGAATGGTGATAGATTATGTATCAATTTCAAGAAAACTGAACATATCTTCCTTAAAGGACAATTATCATTTGCCAAATATGGAAGCTATGCTGCAAAAGGTTGTTGCTTGTGAATTTCTGTCCATGATGGATAGGTTCTCAGGATACAATCAAATGAAGGATAGGGAGTCAGAACAATACAAGACAGCCTTCACTAGACCTCGGGGCACCTATGTTTATGTCAGAATGCCTTTCGGTTGTTGGTGCTACTTTTCAGAGAGCCGTGGATGTTGCATTCTCTAATTTGATTGATATTATTATGGTGATCTATCAAGATGATCTAACTGCTTTTTCCAAAAAGGAAGAGGATCATATATGCACTTGGAAAAGATTTTATCAGAGCCTTAGGATTTGGGATTTCTCCAAATCCAAAGAAATGCATGTTTGGGGTAAAACAAGGGAAATTGTTGGGCCACATAATCTCCAAGGCAGGTGTAAGGATTGACCCTGAGAGAGTAGCTACAAGTAAGAAAATTCCACAACCAAAGATAGTCAAAGGTATAGAATCATTCTTTGGTCAAATCAACTATGTTAGAAGATTCATTCCTAACTTTGCAAAGAGGAAAAAGAAAGCTACTTCAGAAATTTTGAAAAAAGGTGAAACTATAGCCTACTGAGACATTTCAAAGTATCAAAGAAGCTATTAAGCAAGCTCAAGTTCTTATTTCACCTAACTTTTCAAAACCATTTCAATTGTTTTCATATGCATCTTTTCATACAATTGTTCTTGTTTTGCTATAAAAGAATGATGAGGGGTACAAGTAATCAATTTCTTTCTTCAGCAAGTCCTTCAAGCTGCAGAACTGAAGTTAGATGCTATGGAGAAGTAGGCATACACACTAGTAAAAGCAGTAAAAAAGTTCAGGCCTTACTTGGTATGGGCCACAATTGTTGCATATGTTCCAACTTCCAAGTGCAGCTATATAAGATATATTCACACAACAAGAGGTTGCAGGAAGATGATGTATATGGATAAATATAATTCAAGAATTCAACATTGATATTCAAATCACTAAATTAGTCAAGGGACAAGGATTGACTAAGCTCATAGCTGAGTCAAATCTTGAGTTTGCTGAGGTGAATGTCATAGAAGAGTAAGGCTCTCTAGAAGAATGTAGTCTAGATTCTTCTCCAAGGTACAAAGATGTGTTACAATGCCTGTGATATATAATACATCTGTAACTTTAACTGAAAATTGGAAAAGAAACCCAAAACTTCAAGTAATCAAATATGTTGTCATTTATGGCGGGTACTGAAAGAATAGGGATGGCGCCCTCTTCAGATGTTTGGATGAGGATCAATCTTCTAATGTTTTGTCAGAAATGCATAGTGGAAATTATGGCGGGCATTTCACAGCAAAGACAATAGCTCACAGAGTACTTAGAGCAGGTTATTATTGGCCAACATTATTTGCCAATGCACAGAAATTAGTACAAAAATGTGATGCATGTTAGAGGTTCTCTGGCAAATTATAGAAATCTGGGGCCTTACCTTTACGGCCTATTGTTGTAGAAGCCTCATGTCAATAGTGGAGAATCAATTTTATTGGTGAGATTGTGGAAAATTCCAGTTGTGGATACAAGTGGACCCTTGTAGCTACTAACTATTTCACTAAGTGGATTGAAGCTATCCCAACCAAAAGAGCAACCAGCAAGGTGGTTGTTGCGATTTTGTACTGGAGCACATCATTACAAGGTTCGAGGTCCAAGCAAGTTGATTACAGATAATGCAACGTGTTCAAGTCTGAAGAGTTTGTCAATTTCTGCTTTGGTTATGGCATTAAGCTGTCATATTCATCTCCCTATCGCCCACAAGGAAATGGACAGGCTGAGCCCACCAATAAAAGCTTAATGAAGATCATAAAGAGGATGATAGGAATGTAATGTCCCCAATTTTCATAAGCGACTTAATTAGGTTAATTAATTAAGTGGTCCAAAATTAACATAAAATCATAAGGACTTATTTAATTATTAATTAAAATGGGGCCCAAGTAATAGAATTAATAAATAATGTATGTCACCTGCTAATGGGTCTGGGAGGGTACAACCTCTGGCGAAGGTACAGAGACCAAGTACGAGTGAATGGCAAACCCCATCCCCTGGATGGGTCAAAATTAATTTTGACGGTGCCTCACGTGGCAATCCAGGAGTCTCCGGGATAGGCTACATTGCACGAAATGAGAGGGGAGAAATCATTGCATTAGGAACCAAAAGGCTGAAAGATGGAACAAACAATGAGGCTGAGTGTTTGGCAGCAGTTGAGGCAATCCTGATGGCAAGAAGATTATAGCTTAGGAGAATTCATCTAGAAGGGGATTCACTCTTAGTCGTGAACGGTATAGCCAAAGGACAAATGGACACTTGGTACTTGAACAAGCATATTAGAAGGATTCGGGATCTGGTTGGCGAATTTGAGGACTTCAAAGTATCACACGTGTCGAGAGCGGCAAATGACATGGCGGACAAACTCTCAAATGTTGGTGTCGATGGATCACTAGAAAATCAATTTGAATTATTTGAAGATTTGAGGACCGGACTTTAGAGGACATTAACACTAAGGAACGAAACCATATATCGGAGACTATCGACTATAGCAAGGCCCAAGGCTTGGTAACCAGTATTGGAATGAGGAGGTTTGTGATGATGTGCACATGGCACAAATTGCCTAGGAGAAGGGAAGCAGTATGATGTGGAGTAACCTGCTTGTGAGCACGGAGGTAGTATGACGTAATATCTCACAAGCCGAGGAGTTCGTTACATGTGAACGAAGAGGAGGTACAGAGAGGAGTAATGAAAGAGTAAAGGAGGTGATAGCAGAATGATGACATTAAATGTTGCGTCTCTAGAGACTTCGGAAGCCTATTAAAACATGTGATTTGAAGGAAAGCCTAGCGCCTTTGATTTCTGAGCAGAAGGAAACAAAGAACAATGGAGGCCAACTTCTCGCTCGGAACGACAAGACAAATCCCAGCATTTGTAGGCCCCATCACGGTGAATAGACTGAGCCATGTCTTCAAGGAGGACGGAGAGGATTTCTGGGAAGCAATTTGCAGCATCTTCAGGGACCATTACCTACAAGAATGGTGGAAACCCCGCACAATCTGGATATTTCATCTTTGTTTGTGGCTTTGGGACTCTCGGTGGCGGCATCAAAAGATGAGATGCGGAAGGTGGTGAAGCAGTGCATGGCTATTAAGTGGATTGAGGGGATTGAAGACGTTCTGCAGAGAACGGAGGTGGGTGTGGGACTGCATATGGGCAATGCACCCATTCGGATGGTTGGACACGGAAGAAGGGAACTGCAACCATTGGTGATTTGGTCTTCCGCCAGCCCAAAGGAGGTACATTTAGCCCGAGCCCATACTGGCTAGAATGATTTGAAAGTTGTGCTAGAAAAACGGAAGGTGGAGGCGCAGAGAGGTGGCGAGACCGATGGGAGAAAGCGGAAACAAACACCCATCAAGTCTAGTGCAGTGATGGGAGCGGATGGACGGCCGCTGGTTCGCAGGCAGCTAGGTGGGACAAGGCGGGGAACAAAGCCAAGGCAGAGAGCAGGGCTCGGGAAGCGGAGGGAGGTGGCACGAGCGGAGGTGTTGTGGTTCGGACCTGAGTTGGTGACCTGGTGGAGGACGGTGGTGCCTTCGGAAATTTTACTACAGAGGAGGTGGCGACTTGGTTTAAATGAAGTGTGGGGTAGTGGTTTCTTTTTTTGGATGTTTTGTATTGTTGATCTCTCATATATCTAGTATGTTTACCTATAGCTAAAGTTTGGGACTTATCGGAGGAATGCAATGAATTTGGGAGGAATTTTGCATGAATGTAATACCGTAGCCATGAGTGGCGCTGATGTAATCTTTTTCTAAACATCAATAAAAAAAACTTTATTACCGATCAAAAAAAAAAATGTATGTCGGCTTGTTTGTAACTTTCGAGAAACCTCTTGGAGGCCTTTACAAATCATTTTTTGGCTCAGTAGGTAATCATCGTGGAGTTTATGTTTGCTTTGTATTTCCAGAAGCTGAAGGCTGAAGGTGGTTTGTACGCAGTTTCGGAGGTGGAAGATCCTCCCTATTCTATATTTCGCGGTTTCGGTGGGAATCAATCCTCACCCTAGTCTGCAGTTGGAAATATCATTCCAATATTTCACATTGTCCGTCAAATTTGTGAAGCCTTCTGCAGAAGACAAATTTGTAATAAACAGTGACACCTGATATTTGTAATTCTGTCGTTGGTCCGTGATTGTTGATCTATTCGATATAATCTAAAGTGCTATCATTATTTCCTCTTGCATGTGTATCTGTGCGTAATATCTATATCATTATTATTTACTTGTGGCATCATCACTATTTCCAAAACTGAAGACGGAATCCATCACCGTACGACTCCATCCCATTGTCGCACCAAGACCATTCTCACTCCACCATACGGCTCTCTTTCATCATCGTACGACATCAGCCATTTTGTACAGGCATCATTCCATCACCGTACGAAGCAGCATCAACCGTACGTCATGGGCAATATCAACCGTACGACTGTGAACAACCACTGTACGCCGAGTTGGAGGAATCATTCGTCGTACGGACAGACCTTCAAGAGTTGTCGTACACCAATGACCAACTTGGAGCAGTCCTACGCCTAGCATTTGACCGTACAATGACTGCATGTGGTGTACACTCACGATCTGGGAGTGATTCATTCGACTTACAATCAAAGCCAGACTTAGGAAGAGTTGTCGTTCATCTTAAGGAGGATTGCCTAAGGGATATTACAGTGGTATCAGAGCTGGTGGTCTTGCCAGCCTGTCAGGAAATTGAGATCGAATCATGGCACCGAGTGATGGATTGGAAGAGGCGTTGAGGGAGCTAAGAAGCGGTCAGGAGAAGCTCTACCAGACCCTCGCAAGAAGGTACCAGTGGATGGAGGATACACTCAACCTCTTAACAAAGGCAAGTACGAAAGGAGATTCGCAGCGCTTCAACACAAGGTCGATGACGCTGACCTTCCTTCCCAGGAACGAGCAACAGGAAATGCATACATTCACTTTGGCTAAGTCACTGAAGCAAATCAAGCAGTATTGGGTTGATGGTGGAAAGCAGACGGACATATCTCTCAAAGACTATATAGAACTGCGAATGAAGTATTCATCCTCTAAGAGTAAAATATTCTACAACAATAATTTGCAGCGGGAGATTGACAAGTGGCTACACGACACCTTAAATCCTAAAGAGGATAAGGACATGCTCATAGATATGGACAAGCAAATAATTGTCCCTTCAAATGAGGAACACCTAAACCTTCAACACAGCCGCAAAGGTGAAGAAGATGATTGCACAAATTCTGTCGATCCAATACTTGTCGATCAACTTGATGAAGATGTGGGTTCTATCGGTGACCCTCTAAAGGAGCAGGCTCTATCAGTGGTTGTTCAGCCTCCTGGTGATGCGGACTCGACCGAGTGTCGTTTGCAGGTGCAATCTCTACAATTGATTGATTACGGAGTTTACCCTCTAATTGAGGTGTGCATGATTGTAATCTCTTCATGTGAAGGGCTTTCTCGAGGAAACAACAAGTTGTATCATGGGCATGATAGTATGAAGGCCTTGGATCTGAGCATCAATGTATTTCAGTGGGATCCTGATGACTCCAGGCATGACAATGATATATCAGAGTGGCACAGTGGAAGCCCACACCTGGGAGCGTTAAGGAGGTGGTGTTCACGGTCATGGTGCAGCATGGAGAATTTTGGTGTTATGGCCTTTGACACCCACGCTTGGTTTGGGATCCTGGAGCTTCGCAGTCGGCAAACTGTTTGATGACGGATTGCTTGAGAGCAAGCAATCTTTGGGCGGCGAGGATTTGTAATGTCCTCGATTTTCATAAGCGACTTAACTAGGTTAATTAATTAAGTGGTCCAAAATTTAAATAATATCATAAGGACTTATTTAATTAATAAACCTAATTAAGTCGCTTATGATAATTGGGGACATTACAAGGAAAGAATAAGAAGTCCTGGGATTCAAAAATATGGTTAGCTTTATGGGTTGATAGGGTTACGTTAAAAAAATACACAGAAAACTCACCCTATGAGCGGGTATATGATACGAATACAAAGATGGCAGTCAACAAATTTGTTTAAGAAAATGATAAAGATGTTGAGGACGCAACATCTTGTAGGATAAACCAACTAATAGAATTGGATGATTTAAGGCAACAATCTCAAGCAATCAATCTAAAGAAGCAACAACACGTAAAATACCTTTTTGACAAGAAGGCCTCTACAAAGAAATTTCAAGATGGTGATCTGGTATTGATGTGGAATGCTAGGGGTCAAGACAAAGGTAAGCATGGCAAATTTCATCCTTTGTGATTGGGGCCATATGCTATCATGAACACTCATGGAGAACATTCTTATTTTTTGGAGAAGATGAATGGAGAAATTCAGGAATTGCCAGTGCATGGACAATTCTTGAAGCACTTTTTTCTCTTGAGCTTTGCTCTTTCTTTTCCAAGCACATTTGTACAATCTTTTCCTTAGTCTTGTCTTGTGCAGTTGTGATTTCTTCTAGCTCACTATAAAGTGTTTTTCCTTTTGAATTTAGAGGGTTTTGTTTGTGTGGTCCATATCCCAAAGATTTTTTGAATTCTTGTCATGCTTCACTAAACCATGCATCCTCGAACAACAGCCATTGTTGGGCCTTCCAAATTTTCATGCTCCCATTTTCATGTCTTGATCAAAAACCCCAATTGAAAACCTAAACTTGGCTCAAGTAATAACTTTTTTGTGTTATCGGGCCTTCAGTAATCTTCATGCCTACATACTTCCCCTATTGGCCCCTAAAACCCACTCTAATAGTTTCTAAGTGTTAGTACTATCCATTTTTTGGGTCGTCAATGTCAGCTTTACCCATGTCAATTTTTAGCATGCTTCGCAGCATCCCCAATCGCCAAAACCCCACTTGTTCATTGTTAAAATGGTTAAGTTTTTTTGCTTTTTGGCATTTCGAAGTTCGCCCTACTCTCTTACCACCTTGGCATGAGGTGTGTTGCCTTATAGATTGTCGACTCACCACTGAGTCTTTGTCCAAACACCTAATTTTTTTTTATTTTAAGCATTTTAGAGTTCTCCTTCCTCAATCATCAATTCCCACCAAGTTCATCAAAAAAAATAAAGTTGTCGATGATTTTCATAGGTTCTGAAACACTTGCCAACCATCATCAACACCGACAAATGTTCCAAGAACCACCCCTAGTTCCAAAAAAAAGGGATCAGGGGATTCAATAGGAAGTTCTTGATGGGGTAGGAAACCCCAATCAGGCAAATCAAGCACAAATTTTGTAGTGATCAAAGTTTCAAGATGAGAAGGGGAATAAAGGAATGTTTGTAGTTTTGGTTTGGTAAAATTTCAATGAATCGGTTAAGTACATAGCAAGTTGGAGCTCAAAGTCGTTCTAGGAACCACCATCGGCGCCAACAACCCTTCTAAGAACCATCATCGACATTAACAAGGGAACAAGGAACAAAGAAGAATAAAAGAATTCGGAGGGTCTCGATGTTCCAGCAATCCACAGAACCCCTGATTGGTTCCAATTATTACTCAAACCCCCAACCAGCTCCTAAGTGGGGATCAATCCTTGACAGGGGAAAATTTAAAGGTGTTAGACGAAGGGTGAAAACAAACAAAGAAAAGGATGGTCTGAGTCATAAGAGGTTCTCAGAACCCCTAGAACCCCCAATGGAGTTCTCAATTCCTAGTGAACCCTCGACCAGTTCATTAATGATTGTCAACCCTCAACAAAAGAAGATTAAGGGCACTAGAGGAGACAATAAAAGGAGTAGAAAGTTTTGGGCGTTCTGGAAAGCTCCAGACATTGATTCGTTCTCAATCAACCACAGATCGTTGACAAAGCCTCCAAAATTAGTCAAACCACCATTTTGAACCTGTAATGCATCATTTACATGCCATTTTCATGCAATATTTCCAATTTAACTGAAGTTTTGAATTATGGCATGTTACTATTACCATAGTATACTCGCAATTCTCACACAAGATGGCACTTTGTTCACCATTTGTTCAACCCAAGGCGCAATTCACATGAGGTTGCATATAACAATGCTATTTAGCAAATCCAAACACAATGTTGACTCCCACCAACATGCAGCTTTTTGTTTTGCCTTTATAAAAAGGGGAAGTGACGTCATTTTCAAGAGGCTGGAAAAAGTTTTGATGAATCTGAGAAGATTTCGGGTAGAGATTAGATATTTTTGTGTTTTATTTCTAGGCAGTAAGAGCCAATGATTCTGCAATTTTCTGTAACAGCACTGAATACTTTGAGCTGAAACATATATGAAAACATATTCTTAGTGTGTGTCATCTGTAGTTTATAATACAATATTCATTTGGATATAATAATCAAGCATTGTAATGTCCATCACTGCATAGTCATTGCATCTGTGTCGTGTTCATCGTTAGTTTGATCTCAAGGAACCGTGTAATTTCTTTCATTCACAATAACAATAATATTGTTGTTACGAAACGGATTTTGAAGTGCGATCACATTGTTAGCCCGTAGCAGATCATATTGTTACAAGGTAATGATTACTGAGTGTCCATTAAAGCATATTTATTATTAATGTGTTATGAAATGAATGTCTGTTGTAGTGACTCTATACCTAGAATAGGCACCAATCAGTTCGTATCTCCCCGTAATCTTAGAAATTGTTTTTACACAATAAATCTTACACCAACTTTTATTTGTTACATGTTATTGTTTGTGTCCTCATATCTGGATCGAATCGACTATAGTGTATGAGAGTTGATCTATTAGGAACTGGTTTATAGGACTCAGCACATTTACGATCAATGTCATGAAGGGAAACCCACCTAGATTTTGCAAAGCCTAAAGTTCTGAGGAAAACATAAGTTAAAGTGTTTCTTGTTCTTTAACATAGTTTTCAGTAGCTTTGAGCATAAGCCCGTGATTAATCTTTAGGAGTTACTGAAATACAAGTTGGGGAAACAAAAACTAAACTCAACTTATTCAAAGAAAGTTGATTGAGAAAGGACCACAACAATATTTTTTTATGAAGTTTTTGCAAATAAAGCTTTAGAAATTGTCAAGGCAAATTCAAACTTGATTTAAACTTCAAATTGAATCCTGTATCTTTAACCTTTAAAATTATTTAGTTTCATTGCCAGTTGTAACATAAATTTTCTTGTACTTTGTACATTGTAGGTAAAAAAGCTGCTAGTGAGGGTTTTGCACTTGGTGGATAGAGAGAAAAATTCAATGGGATGCAGATAGATTTGCCCTTATTTAGGAAATTGTTGATGACAGGTGGAACAATCAACTCTACCAAACCATTCATGGAGTGGAGTAGCACCTCAACCCCAAGTTTTTCTTCTCTGGTAGCTTCAGGGATGTTAATGGAGGCTATGGAAGGCCTATCTACATGCATTCAAAGGATCATACTCGAGGTAGAGGTGAGAGACCCCTTTATAGCAAAATTGGGGGGAGGGAGCCCTCTTCGCCATTAGCTATACAAGGAAAAATCACCCAAATACCAAATGAGAAAAAGTATGTCTTATATCTTGCAAGTTGTAGATTACAATTATTAATGGAATATTGTTTATTTACATAATCTTGAATATCTTATTGGCAAGTTCTTGGTGGGCAGATTGGGGTGGAAATGCCCTGAATCTGCAAAGGCTAGCCCTCTGAATTTTATCTCAACCTTGTAGTGCTTCTGACTATGAGCGTAATTGGAGTTTGTTTGATGTCATTCACACAAAGAAGCATAAGAAGTTGACTCAACAATGCCTCAATAATCTAGATTTTGTGCAATACAACCTTCGATTTTGCACAAGAGAGGTGGAGGGCCAATCAAAATAGCTTATTGATTTGGATGAAAATGATACCTATAGTGACTAGACCATGCAGGATGATAAGCCCTCCTTGTTTGCAAAGGATGAGATTGTTGATTTCAAGAGGCAAGCTAGGAAGGATGTGGCTGCAGCAAAGGCAAGGGAGATTGGATTGTCATTGGACAGCATTGATATGGCAGAGGAGTCATTGTCATCTAGCAACAGGGTGGAGCCACAGGCAAAGTCTTCTAAGCCAAGCAAGGAGCCACAATCGAGTGCGAGGATCATACCTCTAACCCCCAATTTTTCACTAAAATGATGATGAGGAAATTGTAAAAAATTGTAATTTTTTACTTGCATAGATATGTTATATATGAATAAGATTTTTAAAGACAAACATCATAAATTCATAATACTATCAGTCAGCAGCTAGCTTTTGTATCCACTATCCAGCTTTATATGATAATGCAACTTTGTAATCCCCATGTATTCAAGAATCAAATCTAATAGAAAACACTTCCTCGTGGTTTATAGACTCATTTGATACATTTTGTAATTGAACTTTGCAAGAAAATTGTGTTTTTAATAAATTTAAGTATTTTTTAAGTTGTGGAGTTTTGCTGAGTTCTTGCCGAATTGAAAATTTTGGGCTTGCTGAGTACTCTCCAAGTCAGAGTTTACAAACAATGGATTTGTCATTCTAACAAATATCCCTGTTGAAATTAAAGGATTTAAATTAAGAGCAGGAATGTGTCCAGGAGACTATATTTGTCATTGGTAATATCTATTAGCAGTATAACCACGGTGACTTTACTGATAAGAGCTCCAATAATGGAGTGATGTAAATAAAATGGCCATAACTGAAGGTCCAAAACAATGTCTCAAAATCTTAAGAAAATTCAGGTGAGATAATGTGTTAGATTGATTGCATGTATGAAGAGAAAACTTTGGCATTTAATACTTTTTTTTAGTGCTTTTGCTTAAAAAGAGGAAAGCACCTTGGCTGAGATGTCATGACTAGGGGGTACAGTGATGTAAAATGCACCTAAGATTCATACCCGGTCTCGTGCTTTGTCAACACCATCAGATATTTCCTTAAGGCTGAACAACATGGGGCTACCACCCTAATAGACCTATGAAACTACGGGGATGTTCAAGTATCAAAGCCCACCTGTTTCAAAACTTAGTTGTGCTGTGGCCAATACTGAAATGATAATCGATTGATATTCAATATTAACAAAGAAGACAAAGGCTCCTTAAATAGATAATACAAGACGATCTTTCCATAACAAAAACGATCGAGAATAGAAACACGAAAGACAAAAAGGAAACTTCTTAAAACTAACTAAAGACAAAAGACATAAAAGGAAGTTTCTAAATACCAACTTAGATGACCATCCTATCAATATTACAATATTATTTTTGTACCCTCCCTTAATGGTCATCCTTCTAACCTACAGAAGACTTGACATAATCTGCAAGTCATTTGGCCATAAAAGTTGACTCCTCTTCAGAACATCTTTCACGTATCCAAACTTAAGAAAGTCCTTGGGCAACAAGTCGGCCCTTGTGTCGAATTGCCGCCACTAGATGATGAAGGAAAACTCATCTTGGAACCTGAAGCTATTCTTGACTTACGAGAGAAAAGGCTGAGGAACAGAATCATTAATGAGTACCTAGTGAAATAAAAGAACTTACCGAAGGAAGATGCTACATGGGTGGGAGAAGAGATTACCTCTCACCCAAACTTTAAATTGCTTGAGGACAAGCAAACTCGGGGCGGGCGGACTGTCATAAGCCCAAATTGATTTATGTGCAATACGAATGTAATTTCTAAATGCATATACCCTATTTAAATATTGTTCTAATTAAAATACATAAGTTCCTTATTTAATCAATAATTAATTCCTCAACTTGATCAATATCATATAAATCAATATAATCTTAATCAATATAATTAATTAATATTAATCTATAACATTAATTAATATTAATCTATTAATCTATAATATTCATCAATATAATATTAGTACTAATCTATAATATAATATTAATCTATGATATAATAATAATCTATAATATAATATTAATATTAAACTACTAATATCAATCTATAATCTATAATGTCTGATAATAATATCAAACTATGATCGATAAATTCACCATAAGTTCGATGGCAATATCCCGTAGCATTCCATCGTCGTTTCCCTTACATTCTCACGGGCCCACTCGATGAGTCGACGGGCAGGAAAAGGCTTGTCCACATAGACAGCCAACAGGCGACAAGGTGGAAGTCGCATCCCTTACATCTAGGAGAGACACAACCCTTGCACAGTCGGGTATAAGAGATGGAAGGATAATGGAACAAGAGGATTATCAATGGAAGAAATAATATCTAATACAAAACAATTGCTGCAAACGGTAGAGAAAGAGAGGTACGTTCAACAAATCTGCACCCCAATATTATAAGTAGTATATACACAGCTCTAAATATGGATATCATATTCAGAGACAATATACTTAAGACTTAATCTGGAACGCGTAAATTATTAGATATGTATACAGAGATAATCCTGACTATACTTAGTGTTTAAAGCAATTAATGATAATAAAATCTATAATTTAGTTACTGGGAACTCTTGATAAATCTGTGAACCCTGTTTATTCTATAAGGCTCGTAGTGGGTAGGGAGTTTGTGAAGGGAGAGGAGTAATCCGGTCACATTGAGGTGGAGATCCCAAAACGGGTGAGAACTATGAGAGAACCTCTTGTAGACTGTTTCCATACCCGAGCACAGCAATTCTACCATCCACTATGGGAATCAGACAAAGCAGGGAAGACAACCTTATCAAGAACTAAGTAATAGTATTATGTGCTATCCTTGATTCTTCGCATTGAATTATGATAGTAATAGGGACGAGATATTTAATTAATTTTAAAGTTAAGAGATAAGGATATATCTAGCATACATAGTTAAAGGAAGTTAAACTACTTTTTTTTTATTTTTCTCCAAAAACCCAATCCTAATTTCTGCCATGTTCTTGTCTCTAGATCATTGCAAAGGCAGTCTAGAAAGGGGTCATTACATTATCTAGAGATACGGAAACTGAGATCAGCTTCAAAAAACTTTGAAACCACGATTTTGCCAAAAATCGTCAAAAGAAACTGCTATAAAACAGCACCATGATTTTGTGGGAAAATCATCAACCACTTGATGCAATGCTAAGAGCACACATGATTTTGTAAAAAAACCATTAAAAACATAAACTCCAGCACATTTGTAGGAACAACATTCACCCTAGAAACCTAGGTGCGACCCAAAACACTTTGCAAGAAACCACAATTTTATAAAAAAATTATCAAAACATTTTGTCAAAGACTGAAAGCCACAATTTTGTGAAGCAATTGTCAAAAACCTTCGTTTTGTGGGAAAAACACTAAAAACCCAAGATTTTCAACACGGTTAAAAACTAGCAAATCTACAACAAAGAAAGCCATGATTTTTGGGAAAAAATCGAGCAAAACCCTATTACATCTAAAAAATCATGATTTTGGGGAAAAAATGTGCAAAACCCTCCACTAGTCACGAAGACCATTGTTGTGCGGTATTGCAACATTGCAAAAACCCATCGCACGAACAAAAAAAATCCTTCGCACCAAAAACAAGACCCACAATTTTTGATGAAAAAATCACAAAAAAACCTTGCAAATCTAAAAAGAAAGTTACAGAAGCCAGGGTTTTTATTCTTAAAAAGTCACAAAAAAACAACAAAAAACACAATTTGTGTGGAAAAACTCGTCGCGCGGTATTACAAATAGCAAAAATCCATCCCATGGAAAAGCCCTTCATTTCTGTAAAAAAACCTTAAGTTCTAAAAAAAACTTTGATTTTATGAAAAATTCGGTAAAAATCTTCTTAAAAAGTCACCAAAAACCAACAAATAACACAATTTGTGCGGAAAAGCTCAGTCGCACACTATTACAAATAGCAATAATCCATCGCACGGAAAAACCCTTCATTTTTGCAAAAAAAACTAAAGTTCTAAAATAACTTCAATTTTATGAAAAAATCGGTTACAATAATCTCACAATTTTTCATTAAAAATCATTTAAAAACTTTTGGAAAAAATTTCAAGTATGTCTTCACAAATTTTGAAAATTCGTCAAAAACTAACCTATAGACTCTCATACCATGAAATGATAATCAATTAATATATAATATTAAATAAAAAGATGAAGGCTCCTTAAATAGAGAATACAAGACGATCATTCCATAATGGAAATGATCGAGAATAGAAACACGAAAGACAAAAAGGAAACTTCAAAAAACTAACTAAAGACGAAAGACATAGAAGGAAATTTCTAAATACTAACTAAGATGACCATTATATCAACATTACTGTACAATAAGAAATGGGGATCAAGGGGGATCGATCCTATCTCCTATTGTAAATTAGAAAGGAGGATGACCCACAAGGCTTGAGTGGGATCAAGCACCTAATGAGTATCTCTAATCCTTCACTAATATGAAAGGTTGATTAGGGGAATATGATTGAATGAATCAAGATAGGGGACAAAATGGACAAAAATGACAAGTTGCAGAATACACAGTCTAACAGAAAACAAACAGCTCTATATGGTAACCAAAAACGGGGTCCAAAGGCTGTCACTGATCTGTAAAATCAATTTGAAGCAATTTTGGAGGGAAGAGGTCACCTGGGTCATCCTGTTCCCTGCACTTTTTGGCAATTCAAATTACAAATTGTCTATCAGGTCCTCTACTTTCTGGATCCAAAATGATGCATTCGCCACCTATTCCTACACACAAAAAACAAGGAAATTGTTGTGTAGAGAAGGGTTTGTCTCAGTCAAACCTTGATTGAGGAATCAACCTTTGAAATGAAATAAAATATGTTCGAAAGGAAAGTATGTTTATATGAAATAGAGGCTAGATGAATTAGCTTATACCTTGATGGTGGAATGCTTCTTTGGATGTAAACACAAGCGTTAATGCAATAGCTTGAACCCCATAGAAGAAGAAGAATGCTTTGAAGGCTTGAAGACTTGGATGCTTGAATTGATATGATCTCCTTGTGTTGTGATTGTGTGTATTGATTAATTGTCTACTGAAAAGGGAGGCCTTGATATAGAAATCTCAATGTAAAATCACCTTTAGGCTGACTTAGAAAAATGATATTTACGTATGGGGCATACCTTTGGGGAGTGTAAAACCACCAAATCCCACTCCCAAAATTTCGGGCAAAAATGTCGGGAACACGTCGCCCAAGTGGGAAAACATCACCCAGCTGGGAACACGTAGCCTAGGTGGAAACACATCGCCCAAGTGGAAACACATCACCCAGGTGGGAACATGTTCATTTTGAACATGTTCCCACCAAAAATCGACAAAATTTTAATAGGAGAAAGATAATAGGTTCTAGTTTCCAAAAAGATGCGTCACACGAAGATGTGAGATCAATAGATGTGGAAAATATGCCTCAAACTTTAAAATGAGGTAAGACCCATCTTAAAGTGAGGAGATGAAATAATTTAAGGCCACACTTATAATAAATGGTCCAAAATAAGATTTTGGTGAAAATCAATTAAGAGAGGACTCATAATAGTAATTTAAATTAATAAAGGTTCGATGAGTGTTAGGAGAGTGTGGAATCATTATGGGAACCCATACATGCTAAAATTGGGCTAAATTGAGCATCTAATTATAGGTGTTTACGATTTAGGACGGTACAATTACAATATTATTTTAATAAATACTCAGCTATTTTGTAGGATTTCTACAGAAAGAATTAAGTCAATTTTTTAAAAGCAGACATGTTAAGGTAGTGAATGCTTGTTCTGAGCTATGATGTTGGTGAGTATACACCAGGGATTGAGTTTATGTACAGCAGGCAAGATGATTAAAAATCAAGAATCGCTGAACTTTTTCAACAAATATTTAGAAAATTGACTATGCAGTTATGGAACAAATCCTAATTATTTTTAAAATGGAGGCAATTATCAACAAATATACTTGAATCTTTCAGTTGATAAAAATTTCTCTGCAAGCCAAACAACATAACTTCAAACAAATTAAGAGTCCCTTCCATTTTGATTCATTAGTATTCCAGTTCATTACAGATAACCAAGAGACTGAAATACTAAAAAGTTAATGAAGTTATAATATGCTTATGAAACCCTAAACTGAAATCATAGGAATATCAATATGAATAGAGCTTGTCTGAGCACTGGAATATCTTTCATGAATTGTGTACTTAACACTTTAGTTCTTGTTAATTAAAATGCCTTAATGCATTGATATTATAGCATCCCTAACCTTTTCTTTCTCTCTATGAACCCTTGGAAGTACTGGACCTAATGCAAGCAATCCTTTGAATGGCCCTTTTGAATTTTTGCATATTATTTCATTTCTCATAACCTCTTATATTACCAAACAACTATTCTTTTCAAACTGAACTTGTGTAGTGAAAAGGCTGTTATCTGAAAGTTATTGGAGAGAGACACACATATGTAGGTGAATAAATGAAACAAAAACGCAGTACTATTAATTTGGACCAATAAAACAATGATGAGGATGTTTGGGCAATGCACATACCTGTTGATGCTTGATGGCGAAAACCAAGTCCCTCTACAAACAAAAAGCGCCGCAAAACATCTTTCTGATCCAGTCCGCAAGCTATCAAGTATGGCTCTGCAGCCTTGGATTGAACAGCACAGAACCGTATCTTCTTGTACTTGTCTGCTTTAATCACCCACTGCAGTCCTATGTACGCCAACCAAAATGCAGTTCACCAGGCGTTAGAAGCTTTAACTGTACAGGAGCCTCCACCTTCACATCCCATTTCCCTTCTATATCATATTAGCTTAACACTTGGGCAAGATAGCATTATCTCGTAACACCCTCTTCTTCCTCCCAACCCAAAACCAAAAATCAGATACCAAAGGGAAAAAAATACCAAATTGTCCATGACTATAAACAATCTGTTTCATTTATTGTCTTCCTCGTACTTTTCAACAATATTAAAAGACGTTATTTATTCAAAATTTTATATTTCCATGGCGCAATTGAAATTACAGAGAGAACAGGCTGTAAAACTAAAAATGTTTTTCTCAAGTTTTTTCTTTAAATATTTTTTGAACTAGTACGTACAATTTAAAATGTAAACACGGAGAGCAAACGAATCAAGATGGGTTTAGCAAGAAAGTTATTTAACCTCTGTTGCAAAGATGGCAAACCCCATCATAAACCACCACGCGAGGTTGCAACACAAAGGGAGCCGATGCTGTAGTGGGCGTCTCAAATTTAACATTGTATACAGAAAATCCTCGACTAGCTGAACAGGTGCTTAAAACACCAGTATAACCTACAAACTCAATACACAATAACGTTACAGAACTGCGACTGAGACTTGTAGCTGTAAGTAAAGAACAGCATATTAGATTGAATTTCAGAGAAAAAATGAATGAATACTTTGGTGGTTATTCATATAGAATCTCCCTCCATTGAATAGTACTTGCTTTAAATTCCCCGTCATCCTTACTAACTGCATTTTGTTTTTTGGAACGAATAATGTTCTGTATTAGATGTGGAACTTTTACCCATATGTAATTTCAACCAATTCATTCCTGTAATTTCATTACGACGCACTCTCCATTGAGCTTGTTCAGCCTTACTAGTTTCCCAAACAGAATTTCAGGAAGCCCTGTTTTCCTTACTGTTTTGCTCGTGACGGAAAAACGCATTTAGGTGTTACTTGGGTGATTTTATACATCGTCCTCAGTTTTCGGATTTTTATTTTATGAAAAATGTTTCTTTATTTTTATTATGACTGGTTTTGGAAACTTTTGTATTATTTCGTAGAGAATTTTTTTTTCAATGAATATAATTATATTTAATAAAAAATGTGTTATTTATTATAAAAAAGATTGAATAATGTTGGTCAATAAATATTAATACTAGCATTTACACCTAACAAGGTTCAATGGTTACGTGGATAGGAAGATATTGTTTGGTTGATATATTAGAGGGTAGCTAAAAGTTGAAAGAATGAACATTGATTTTGTTAGGAGTAATTATTTAGAATACAATTAAGTCAATCTTGAAATGTGGAAAAAATTGAATAGGAATGGATGCAACTTATAATTCAAACCGGCACGCTATGCAAAATGTTTTTGTAATACAAAATGTTCTTACAATATATGAAGACAATCAACTTAAGATATTGATTATATTGAGTAGATTTGTTAGTGATTGCTTAGACATCTTATGTACAACTATCACAATTAGAAAAAAATATAAAATTTTATTATTTACTTCAAGGATATTGATTGCAATTTTAAGTATGTTGTCTAGCAAGCCATGTTCGCTGACTGTGGTTGTCCGACCATAATAATATGAGTCATTAGCCAAAGCCAAAAATATCAACTCTTGACATGATATATTGTCATTCAAGAAGACTCGTGTATCTTTAGTTTGGGTAGCTACCCCAAACAATATTTTGTAAAATAAACCCATGATCCTTTGGATTGATCCTAGTCATCCAATCCTTGGGCCAAAATCTATAAATTGGCCCTATCCTAAGCCATTTTATCTCATCTTTTCGTACGTTATTATGTTGTAGCCTGGATATCAATCATATAATTGTTGATCAACTGATGAATATCTAATGGAGACGATGAAGACCGAGTAATACCGAGTATCATGATTGTAGAAATGGTTAGATCAGTTGTTGTTTTGTCATTGATGTCAAGCAATTGATTAATTGATTTTTATTATGTTACCATATCTTAAGAGGAGAAGTTAAATGGGTGACAAATACAGATCAGACAATGATGAAGTAATGATGATATAGTTGTTTTCTACTATATATTTGATGTCATCGAATCAGTACAATTGATTGATCAAGTCGAAAACTGCAAAGAGTTAAGTTATGACTGAAAGAGTTACTTTACCGAGCTAGACAGAGTCAGTCGGTAGAATGTTATGTGAGTCAGTCATAGTTACCGAACATCGAGTGAAATTCAAGCACCGAGCATCGAAGATGAGTTAGACACTAAGTAGTGACTGAAGTTAGTTACCGAGTTGCAAAGCAAGTTTTACCGAGTACAGGATATTGATTATAAATGATGATAAGATCAAATTTAATGCGAAGCGATGATGAGTTGGATGAGGAAATGAATTAAATAAAGTTTTTTAGAAGATCTATGAATGTGAAAATTCAATAAGAAGATCTAAGGTGAAAATCAAGCGGTTGAACCGAATTGTGAGTGTTCCAAGAAAAGTACAAGTTCCAAGGTAAAAGTGAAATGGTTTACCGAGTTGTAAATTATGAAGAAGATGATAGAAAAACTGAGCGCAAATGATGGAAAATCAAATTAAGGAGATTAAGAGGCAAAATTATGTCTATATAAAGAATGAGAAATATACAGAGAGTATGTTGCTAGCGAATTGAACATAGAAGGAGAAGAAGTTGAAGAACAACATTTACCGAGCAGAACAGAGAAATGGAGATTGAAGAATCTATAGTCTGAGAAATAGATCAATGGAGTATGTGATGTCAGTATTCAATTGAGCATAAAGGATTTGACACAAGAAAAGGTAGTTGCTATACTTACATATCAAAGTTTATTGTTGCTTATTAATATTTGTAACAGAGAAATCTCTTAACTGAGTGGATTTAACCATCCTATTTGTAAAACCTAGACTTAGGTGACATTCCAAAAGAGTGTTTAAAGACCTCTAACAAGGCCACTTTTAACAGAGTGAAGATCTTAACAGATTTGAGGTAAATTCCCTAACAAGGTCACATTTAGCAAATGTGTTTGTAATCTTTAACGGGATAAGTTCTTAACCGAGCATACTTCATAAGGGTACATTTTTGTTATGGGTTACAGTTCCCATAGAGGTTTTCCCAAATTGGGTTTCCTCGTTAAATCTGGTGTCAACTGAGTTAAATCTTGAGTTATCTGAGTTTATTTGATGTTGCTAAATTTGAATGTTTGATTTACATATATGAGATTTATTGTTGTTTAAGTTATTGAGTTAATTGGTGAATTGGTTGATTATTGTATTCAGTATTACCGAGTGAATCAGAGAGTTTAGTTTTGAGTGTTTAAGTTTTGATTTGTCTGATTCACCCCCCCNTGATTCCCCCCCCCCCCCCCCCTCAGTGGACCAACAATTGGTATCAAAGCTAAGTTACTCTAAAGTGATAAGTTTAAAAGGACTTGAGTTAAGATCTAAAGATGTATAAGAGGGAAGCGCCAAAGCTTAATAGGGATCATTTCTCTACATGGAAAAGTAGAATGAGGTTGCATGTGTCTGGAGTAGAATAATATGGACTTCACTTTCTTGATAATGAATATGTAGCACTGACTACTGCACCTTTGACTATCAATGAGAAAAGACAGAAATAAGAACACACACAAATAATGATTGAGATTGCTTCTACACTTACCGACCAGGAATCTGATGAACTTGATGGTTGCACTACTTCAAAACAGATGTGGGATAAGCTTATTTTGACCTATGGTGGAGATCGACATGTTCATGAGGCTAAAGAAGAAATTTTCAAAGGAAAAATTAACTCTACGAGGATGAAATAAGGAGAGAACATAATATAGTACAGTATAGTACAAGACTTAAGGAGACTGTTAATTTTATCAAAGGAGTTGGTGGGATCATAATAGAGGATGATGTTACAAGCAAAATGTTGAGAACCCTGTTATCGAGTTATGTTATTTGTGTATCTGCTATATAAGAGCTAAGATCCATTCCCTATATGAATGTTTCACTGGATGCTACTATTGGTAAGTTAACTACATTTGAGTTAAATGATTTTGACAATAGTTTGCCTGCTACATCTAAGATTGAATTTACATTTAAGTCTACTTTAAAGATTGGAAAAGCTAGGGAAGTTGCAGCCAGAGATGGATATTTGAGCAGTTCTGGTGAGAAATTTTATAGTTGTACTGAAGGTCTTGAAGAGTTATTTACTGAATGTGATGAGAATGAAAGAGAATTTTAAGCTTTGTTGGCTAGAAGGCTACAAAGAGGCAAAGGTAAATACAAAGGTAAGTTACCCTTGAAATGTTTTAATTGTGATAAAATTGATCACTTTGCATCTAACTGTCCTAAGAAAGATAAGGAGGAAAAGAAAGATAACAGAGATAAGGACAAAAGAGAAAATAGATTCAGGAGAATCAAAGACTACAAAAACAAAGGTAAGAAATCTTGTCATATTGTTAATGAAGGACTAAGTGATGATGATTCTTTTGATAGTGATGATGGAAAATAAGTTGTTTATGTTGCTATTAAAGATGATTTTGATGAAGAAGGACCAAGAGCCCTAATATCACAAGTAAGTAAGAATGAAACATGGATTATAGATAGTGGTTGTTCACATCACATGACTGGCGACACACTTAAGTTTATTTCCTTGGAAAATCATGATGGAGGATTTGTTAGATTTGGTAATGATGCTCCATATCTTGTGAAAGTAAATGGTTCTATAATTCTACTGAATAACACAAGATGTGATGATGTTTATTCGATTGAAGGATTAAAGTATAATATGTTGAGTGTTGTACAGCTAAACAATACAAGTCACCGACTGGAATTTCAATATGAAAAGGTGAAAGTATTTGATGAGAATGATAGTTTGATTGCTACTGGAGAACAATCTAAAGGTAATTTATTTTATCTTGATACTTCTATGAAGAGTTGCTTGTTTTCTAAAGTTGAAGATGTTTGGTTATGGCACAAAAGGCTTTGTCATGTTAATTTTGATAACTTAATCAAAGTGAGTAAGAAGAATATAGTAAGAGGACTACCAAGATTAGAAAAACCTGAGAATGCTATGTGTAGAGAATGTCAGATGAGTAAGATGACTAAATCTAGTTTTTCAAGCAAGACTTATGTCACACGAGGAATTTTGGATTTAGTGCGTACTGATTTATGTGGACTCATGAGGACTCAAAGTTGTTATGGAGATAGATATTTTATTTTATTTGTGGATGATTATTCTAGAATGATGTATGTAATGTTTTTAAAAGAAAAATCTAATGCATTTCAAATGTTTAAGTGGTCTAAGGCCCGAGTTGAAAAAGAAACTGGAAGACAATTGAAATGTCTGAGATTTGACAAAAGATGTGAGTTTACTTTTGATGAATTTACATTATTTTGTAATGAGAATGGAATTAAGAGACAGTTGTCAACACCGAGGACACCACAGCAGAACGAGATTACTGAGAGAAGAAATAGATCTATTGTTGATTGTGCTAGGATATTAATGATTGAAAAATGAGATTCACAAAACTTTTGGAGAGAAGTTGTGAGTACTATTGTTTATACATTGAACCGAGTATAAATAAAGAAAGGTACAAACAAGACACCTTACATGAAATCTGGTATGAACATAAACCTAATGTCAGTTACTTTAAAATATTTGGGAGCAAATGCTATATTCTGAAATATTCTAGAGAAGGAAAGTTTGATTCAAAAGGTGAAGAAGGGATATTATTAGGATATTCTACAAGGAGTAAAGCTTACGAATATTTGAACAAAGTTACTAACAAGATGATGGAAAGTGCAAATGTAAGAATTGATGAATTTGCAGAAAGGAATGATGAAGATAGAAAGAAGGAACCTGAGGATTATGATAAGTTTGTATATGTTCAACCTGATGTTCATGATACCTTACCGAGAGCACCTACTGAGGAGGGAGATGAACAAGGATTTCCACAACCGAATGTTGATATTGAAGAAACGAGAGCTACCGAACCTATTTTGGTAAAATATGTGAGAAGGCACCATACCCCGAGCAAGATTATTGGAAATAAGGATGTTGGAGTGATGATCAGAAGCAAGGTAAGAGACATTACATGTTTGATATCTACGTTTGAGACTAAGAAAGTTAAGGAAGCACTAGATAATGAATATTAGATAAAAGAAATGAAAGAATAGTATGATCAAATTGAGAAGAACAAGACATGTACATTGGTACCCAGGCCCAAAGACAAAATTGTTATTAGTACTAAATGGATTTTCAGAAAAAAAAACTAAATGAGCATAGAGAAGTTATCATAAATAAAGATAGATTGGTTTGCAAAGGTTATGCACAAGAAGAAGGTATTAACTATAGAGAAACTTTTTAGCCTGTTGATAGATTGGAAGGAGTTAGAATACTTCTAGCCTATGTTGATTACAAAGGATTCAAGGTATATCAGATGGATGTCAAGTCTGCATTTCTTAATGGGATCTTGAAGAAGAAGTATACATTGAGCAACCTGGAGGATTCATTGAGAACACAAAAAAGAACAACGTATGTAAGTTACATAAATCTTTATATGGGTTGAAATAAGCACCCCGAGCATGGTATGAGATATTGCACTCTTATCTAATCAAAATAGGATTTCAAAGAACAAGTGATAATAGTAATGTTTACTTGAATGTGACGGTGATAATAAAGTTTTGATTGCTGAAATTTTTGTTGATGATATTATTTTTGGAGGCAATGACATGTTATGCAAAGGATTTGCTGATGAAATGAGAAAAGAGTTTGAAATGTCAGTAATCGGAGAGATTTAGTTCTTTCCAAGTCTACAAATACAACAAGTTACTGGAGGGATCTATATTACACAAGCCAAGTATATCAAAGATATCCTTAAAACTTTTGGTATGGAAGATTTCAAGCTTGTTGGAACACCTATGGTTACTGGATGTAAATTATCAAAAAAGGATGAAACACAAGAGGTGGATAATACTCTTTACCGATCCATGATTGGTAAATTGCAGTATGTTGTTCATAGTAGACCTGGTATAGCACACACTATTAGAAGTGTTGCATGATTTTCTTCTAATCTGAATGAAACACATATGTCTGCAGTAAAAAGAATTTTGAGATATCTAAAAGGCACATAAGAATTTGGTTTATTGTACAAAAAAGGGGGTACTTTTGATCTGCAAGTCTACACAATGTAGATTGGGCTGGAAACGTTGATGAAAGGAAAATTACTAGTGGAGGCGCATTCTTTCTAGGTGAAAGATTGGTTACATGGCTGAGCAAGAAACAAAGTTGCATTTCACATTCTACTGTCGAGGCTGAATATGTTGTTCTTGCTATGAATTGTGCAAATATAGTATGGATTAAGCAATTACTTGAAGGTATGCAAGAAGAGATCACAAATATGATTACTATTTTTTGTGATAATACAAGTGTTATTAATATATCAAAGAACCCGATTATGCATTCAAAGACCAAGCACATTTCTATCAAGTATCACTACTTGAGAGAACAAGTTCAAGAGAAAAATGTGAGATTGGAATATGTGAATTCAAAGGAACAATTGGTTGATATCTTTACAAAGCCACTACTTAAATATTCTTTTGAGTATCTCAGAGGTGAATTAGGGGTTCTTCCCCTATCCAATGTTCACTAAAGAGCATGAGGCATGCTGCATCAATTCTATATTTCATTAGAATATATATTTCTAAATTGATGTTAGTATGATACACTTTAGGTGAATCCTGAAGTTGTGAAAATATTTTTGTATGTAATGTTTTATGAGTACGTGTTAGGTATAATCCACTACTGGAAAAAGTTTTCAGGAGTGTGACTTTTTGGCATTGTTGTCAAAGAGGGAGAGAATGAATTGATGAAATTTACCCTTAAGAGATATATTCATGAATTGAGAGAATGAATTGCTACTATTTACTCATGAAGGAGAATCAAAATGTATGCTATAGAAACAAAATATTTATCCAAGAGGGAGATTCAGATCAAAGATCAAAGCGGAAATAATAATATCAACTCAGAGGGAGTACAGTTATGTATTTGAGAGTTTCCATCATCAATTGCTATAACACTATTATAGTGGTTTCCATCAATGCCAAAGAGGGAGATTTTTGATCAACTAATGAATATCTGATGGAGACAATGAAGACCGAATCATTTTGAGTATCATGATTGTAGAAATGGTTAGATCAGTTGTTGTTTTGTCATTGATGTCAAGCAATTGATTAATTGATTTTTATTATGTTACCATATCTTAAGAGAAGTTAAATGGGTGACAAATACAAATCAGACAATAATGAAGTAATGATGATATATTTGTTTTCTAATATATATTTGATGTTATCAAATCAGTACAATTGATTGATCAAGTCAGAAACTGCAAAGAGTTAAGTTATGACTGAAAGAGTTACTTTACTGAGCTAGACAGAGTCAGTTGGTAGAATGTTATGTGAGTCAGTCATAGTTACCAAACACCGAGTGAAATTCAAGCATCGATCACCAAAAATGAGTTAGACATTGAGTAGTGAATGAAGTCGGTTACCAAGTTGCAAAGCAAGTTTTACTGAGTACATGATATTGATTATAAATGATGATAAGATCAAATTTAATGCGAAGCGGTGATGAGTTGGATTAGGAAATGAATTAAATGAAGTTTTTTAGAAGATCTATGAATGTGAAAATTTAATGAGAAGATCTAAGGTGAAGATCAAGTGGTTAAACCGAATTGTGAGTATTCCAAGAAAAGTACAAGTTCCGAGGTAAAAGTGAAATGGTTTATCGAGTTGTAAATTATGAAGAAGATGATAGAACGAATGAGCGCAAATGATGGAAAATCAAATTAAGGAGAGTAAGAGGCAAAATTATGTCTATATAAAGAATGAGAAATATACAGACAGTATGTTGCAGGTGAATGGAACAAAGAAGGAGAAGAAGCTAAAGAACAACATTTACCAAGCAAAACAGAGAAATAGAGATTGAAGAATCTATAGTCTGAGAAAGAGATCAATGGAGTATGTGATGTCAATATTCAATTGAGCATAAAGGATTTGACACGAGAAAAGGTAGTTGCTATACGTACATATCAAAGTTTATTGTTGCTTATTAATATTTGTAACAGAGAAATCTCTTAACCAGGTGGATTTAACTATCCTATTTGTAAAACCTAGACTTAGGTGACATTCCAAAAGAGTGTTTAAAGACCTCTAACAAGGCCACTTTTAACAGAGTGAAGATCTTAACAGATTTGAGGTAAATCCCCTAATAGGGTCACATTTAGCAAATTTGTTTGTAATCTTTAACATGATAAGTTCTTA
The DNA here is from genome assembly GCA_018584345.1 of Thuja plicata. Taxonomy (NCBI): domain Eukaryota; kingdom Viridiplantae; phylum Streptophyta; class Pinopsida; order Cupressales; family Cupressaceae; genus Thuja; species Thuja plicata. Next base: position 218,887 of record MU224995.1, read on the forward strand.
ACCGAGTGTACTGTTAGCACTGTAAAAATCTATAAGAAATTTGATCAAAATCATGAAAAATCCTGTTATGTCTTGCAAAGTCTTAAAGCCTAGTTTCAAAATTATAGTTGTTGGTTGAAAAAAGGTCTTAAGCCCTTCACTGTATGTTATAATTTGTAGTTACCTTTTTGGCCACTTAAGATCCTTATAACCTAGGTGCCCTTTTGTTATGTCTGAGTGGGGTTGTCCCTTTTATCTTTTCTTATGTCTTAGTGGGGTCACTGATTAATTTTCTTTTATTTCCCTAAGTCCTATGTCCCCAACTTACTTTACCCTTTATATATACCGAGCATGTCTATTTTAATTCTACGGTTGGCTTAAGACTTGAAGCCGAGATGAACGAGATCTATCCATTAAGCCATTAAGCATGTAGGACACGTGTCCCAATGGGTTCGGCTAAAGTCAAAAGGAAAAAGTTAAAAGGCAAGCAAGTTGTTGAAGATCCTGTGGTTGGCTTAAAGGCTTAGTGATTACATGATCGAGATCTAATGATTAAGCCATCGCACCTGAATGGCACATGGCACATGGCGGGCCCAGCACAGCGGCGAAGAAGAGATTAAAGTGATGCAACTTAAAATTAATTCAACGGTCAGCTTAAAGGCTTGAAGCGGAGATGTACTCGATCTATTTTTTAAGCCATTACGCTATGTGGCCACGTGTCCTATCTGAGTCGGTGGGACCTATAGTTTGAAGCCAAGGGTGACATTAAAGTGCAATATAGTTAATTTTGATCAGACGACAGGCGTAATGGCTCATAGAAAAAGATGAAGGTTTTTAATGTTCAAGGCATTAAACCTATTTGTCACATGTCCAAAGTAATGAAAGATGTAGAGGAATGAGGGCATTGTGTTTTTCTTCCTTTTGATGGTCTCTGTGTAGTTGAAAATTTTAGGAAAGATCAGAGCAGTCATAGAGCCTCCACTAGTTCGAAATGCTCCAGAATGTTTATCCCACATTTTTTGTGTGGAGGAAGACTTTAATATTTTTATATTACATACCATAGTAATGAAGTACCTAAAAGGCACGCGCCTTTTGGAAGGCAACCCATTGGACGGGAGGTGACGTGGTCGGTCGGCTGGCAGATAGGAAGGAGTATTTTGGTGGTGACATAGTCTGAGGGTGACAGGTGGCGTGTTGTCGTCCACTTGTGAAGGTTGAAGGATGGATAGAAGAAGGGTCACAAGTGTGCAATATCATGCCATGTGGAGATTCTAGGGAGGAGGATCGACAGTAGTCATGTACTCGCAAGGCGAAAAATAATATTCATCCAAGGGCCACAAGTGAGCGAGGATCCGACAAGCGACTGGTGGTCGCGAGGTCGCACGGTTCAAAGGAGGTTGGCGGTCTGGTGTCTGAGTGCGCAACTAGCAGTTTTCGCACACTCACCATGGTCATGGAAGGTAGCATGAAATTCTGGCGATTGCGCGACTAATCATTGGCGGTTAGTGTCGTGCACTCACGCAGGTTAGTGGTGCTTAAGAGAATGGGTTCTAAGTGCGCGACAGTGTGACATGTGGATGGTGGTCGTCGAGCTTAATGAAGATAAGTTAAAGTATATGTAAGAGGGTGTTATGCCATGCATCCCCGTCCCCACATTTTATGTGCAAAATGTTGGGTCCCCCTTTTTTTTCTTTTGCTTTGCTTTTTGTTGCGGTTTTGCCTTGTCTTTATTTTCCTTCTTGCTTTCTTTGTCCAGGGTTTTCTTCCCTGGAGTGTGTCGTTTCCTTGGTTTTCTTTTTCCCCTCCCGGATCCCGGATCTCGAAGATTGCCTTTTGGTCAGAAGTCAGATTCCGGACTCCGGGATTGTTTGTGATGATGTTCCTAAGTCTTAGGAATATCATCGTAAGGAATCCCCGGGCCCGGAGTCTGGATGTTTTGCCTAACCTGAAATTTTCGGAGTGAGGAGGATTACTTTTTACCGCGGGTATAAATAGACTCGCCTGTCATTTTCACAGTTACCACGATAAAATCTTCGAGCACTTAGAGTGAAATAGAGCGATTTTCAAAGCAATTAGCAGAACAGTTACAGAGAGATTTGCGATAATCAAAGCTTAACACCTTCTACTATTCTCAGACGTATGCTAGTGCTCCACGGTGGTGATCTTGATAGCTTGACGATTCGAAGCTGTTGCAGAGTTCTCCTGGTAATCTTCCCTTCCTCCGCCTTCTGCGTTTTCAGGTTGGTTTCTCTGCTTCCCTCCTCTTCGCTTTGCTTTCATTTTCTGGTTTTTCTTTCGGAGGTTCCAGAATTCTTCGGGCAGCTTGCTTCCCATGCTCCGTGCAGTCTCCGGAGCTTGTTCTTACTCTGGCGGCCCACTATAACTCTTCGGTCCGGGCCGTCATGTTAGCACCAGCAGAACTGTCAGGATTCCCCACTCCACTGGTGTCCCTGGACCCAGTTACTTTCCAAGCAGGCCTGGCAATCCCACAATTTGATAGATCCTCGGTGCTCACGAGGACAGAGGCCTTGAAATAATTCAACCAACTGGAGGATGCCGCCCGAGTGTACATGAACACTCACTGGCTAAAGGTCCCAAAGAGGGACCCAAAAAGAATGAAGATAGATATCCCCCACTCCGAATTCAAGGAAAGCATCCAAATGGGGATGATTGCATTGGCCTAGGTATTTGGGAAGCCCTCCACCCAGGAATTTGCAAAGTGGATGTACTATTTCCTCCTGGGCATCTCCTCTAAAGGAGAGTTTTTCGACTGGGCGACCATTATCTCCAATCATGTCGACTCCCAGTTCTGACAGTTGATCGAGAATAAGAAGTTCTATATGACTTCTTATGTTTTCTGGGCTTTGGCCCAACAGAGGCCCCACTCCAATGGCCTACTTACAGATGGCGTTCTTGGACTTGGCCGGGGACAGAAAGCACCGTGGGACCATTTCCCACAGATTTAATGGGAAGCCAGCTTCCCCAGTTACTACCGGGTAAATGACTCCTTCATTTACTATCATTTGCTCACACCCACCCGGGATGCCGGATACCGCCTGTCTACTGAGGCGATAAAATTGGTTAGTAGTTATGGGCACTACTACATCCAGTTCCAGCAGCACACATACATTAGGGTCGTCGGCTTCTCCGGGAAACCCCACTTGTTGCCCAAGCATTGCAGGGACAAGATCGTGCTGCTGGAATACTGCCGGCAGATGATGGAGCTGCATACCCTCTTGGCCCACAAGAAGGTCCCAAACATTTCGTTCCCAATCTCCTGTGGGAACTACACCTACAATCTGGCCGCCGCAAAGGAGGCAGATAATGAGCTTCAATGTTACAACTTGCAAGAATTTTATCTGGCGCGAAATTTTTTTGATCCGCATGGCAGAATTGCAACGGCACTGCCTCGGGCTGCGGACCCCCACCACACACACATAAAAGACTTCTGGGCAGATCACCAGGATGATATGGATGTGCGCAGCTGGCATTATGATAGGATGACAGCCGGAATGATGCAAGAGCTAAAGCTCCGGAGGTTCCCGGCGGGCTTTTCAGATGACGCCCCCACCATAGATCCCTAGTATAAAGAAAATGGGATAGACAAAATGCCCCTGGCGCCAATAAATTGGGCTGTCCAGGAGGACCACACAATTGAGGACTTCACTCGGGAGGTGCTCGAGAGAATTCATGCCTATTTTAAGAGGGCATGCCCCGGGAGTGCGTGCCTAGCCTCCCGGCCAGTAACAAAAGCACCACCACCAGTGCCAAGGTTGACTCCGGGGGCCGGGACTTCTGCGCAAGGCGTAGATAAAGGAAAAGGGATAGAGACAACTCCCCCCACGCAGCAAGTCCCCATTCAAGAATAGATTAGGCAATCTGTAGCGGCCTCCCAACAAATGAGGGAGCAGTTGATCACAAGGCTTGCCACTCCCCCGCTAATGGCCAGAATAATTCATCCTCCTTCCTCCCCATCACTGGCAGCCTTAATGGCAAAGGCGACGGGGGTGGATCCTCTGGAGGCAGCAGTATAGCAGATGCAGGGCCGCCTTTGATCACCCTGAGGAAGAGAAAGCACATAAAATAGCCCAAGGCAGAGCCGGCGCCCAGGGCTTCCCTCCCAAAAGAAGTAGAGATCCTTTCTTCTAGTTCCCCAGAACTGGAGAAGGAAACAGAACAGGCAGACATCCCAGCCAGTCCCCCTCCAGAAGAGGAGTTTGACATGTTTACAGCCGATGAGTTCAGAAATCTGCAAGGGGGCGATACACAAGCAGGGACAGAAGTCCCGGAGCAAGAACAAGAGGCTGTGGACCCAGAAGACCGGGAAGAAGAAGCTGCGGGACAACAAGAGCAGCAGATAGAAGAAAAGAGGCCGGAACCAGAGATTATTTTCGGGGTCTCAGAAATAGAAGGTCTGGGAGTGGACCAACAGCCACCAAGTGAACCAAAGGCATTCACTAGGGAACCCGGACACGGAACTTCGGGACCAACCGTAACGCCAGCCGCCGTGTTCCAAGGGCCACTCCCAGGGGCAACCTTCGGGCAAGTAATCACAGCGGCCCAAACTCTAAATCTTGGCCCGATACCGCCCCTACTACCGACAGATGAAGAAGAGGAGCAGCATGAAGAAGAAATCCCTGAAGAAGCCGATCAAGGTCTAGACACAATAATTGACATCACGGACCAGGCTGAGGAGATGGAAATTGAAGAGGATGTTGCTACACAAGAGGTTCCAGCAGGGAGGGAAACAGAGGAAATACCTGTTGAAAAGGAGCAGCCACCACCGGACACCGGGAGAGGATCTGAAGAACAAACTCTGGCAGGAAGGCCACCCCTCCCACCTCCATGGTT
>MU224995.1:234440-244602 GCA_018584345.1 Thuja plicata
CTCTGTTGTTCCTTTGGTCTTCTGGTTTTGCCGCTTGCTGGTGGCTCGGCTCTGCCAGAAGGTTGTCCGCCTTCTGTGCAGGTGTAGATAGTTTGTAAATATTTTGTGAATAGCCTGTAGATAGCATATATATAATGTAAATAGCTGTATATTCTTGTTTCAGCTTTGTCTGGTTTTTCCCGCGGGAGTCGTCCGCGTGTAAATTCATGTATATATGTATATTTCTGTAAGTAACCCTTGTATATCCCTCCTTTTTGTGTGTATACCCTTCAGCTCTCTGTATATCCTTTCAGGTGGCTCTACGAGCTGGTCGAGTCACCCTTGCTGTTGGTTTTTCGCTTTAAGTTTGCTTCGAGGCAGAAAACCACCTGTTTGAAACTCGGCTCTTGGTTAGTTTCAAACAGGCAGTTTTCTCTCTCCTCCATCAAGGCTGTCAAAGCCTCATTTATTGCCCATGCGCGCAATTACTTCTGGCCAAGTGGCTTTCCCTTTTTGCGTGTTCAAACAGTCGGCTCCGCCGCCAGTGCCATCCCATCCATTCAATGTTGGCGCACGTGGCGTCCACGTGGACCTGCTTCCACATTCTTCTTTACTAACGGTCATTTCTCCGGGCTTCGGGCCCCCTTTCCGCCATTCATCCCATGCCTTCGTCAAGTATGACAAAATTTCCCGGACCCAGAGATATAATACGAAAATGCTGAGTTTATGTTTTGCTTTTCGGATACTTATGCAAAAAACTAACTTTTTAGGAAAAGCAAACGGCGCGGTGATAAGAACTCTGGACCCCGGAGTCACTGATTTATTTTGATAAATATGTTCTGACGGTCGCTTTGTCTCGCAGGTCCAGACTTCACTTTACAACCATGTCTGAAGCATCCACCTCATCTCCTCCCGGAAGTCTGGAGTTGCCATCCACAATCGAGACCAGGGCAGCGACAAAGTCTAAGATAGAGAAGGCCCTGGAAAAGCTACCCCTCACCATGAAGTATATGCAGGGTGAGGAGATTGTGGGCTCAAAGATTGAGTCCCAAGTAAAATTTATGACCGACCCCAGTGTCGGGACTTGGGCAGAAATACAGGCTCTAGTGAAGATAATGCATATACAGCGACAAGCTGGAGATACAATTGCGACTAACGTTGGAGGTTCTAGAATTCTTCGGGCAGCTTGCTTCCCATGCTCCGTGCAGTCTCCGAAGCTTGTTCTTACTCTGGCGGCCCACTATAACTCTTCGGTCCAGGCCGTCATGTTAGCACCAGCAGAACCGTCGGGATTCCCCACTCCACTGGTGTCCCTGGACCCAGTTACTTACCAAGCAGGCCTGGGAATCCCGCAATTTGAGAGATCCTCGGTGCTCACAAGGACAGAGGCCTTGAAACAATTCAACCAACTAGAGGATGCCGCCCGGGTGTACATGAACACTCACTGGCTAAAGGTCCCAAAGAGGGACCCAAAAAGAATGAAGATAGATATCCCAGCTCCGAATTCAAGGAAATCATCCAAATAGGGATGATTGCATTGGCCCGGGTATTTGGGTAGCCCTCCGCCCAGGAATTTGCAAAGTGGATATACTATTTCCTCCTGGGCATCTCCTCTAAAGGAGAGTTTTTTGACTGGGCGACCATTATCTCCAATCATGTCGACTCCCAGTTCCGATAGCTGAACGAGAATAAGAAGTTCTATATGACTTCTTATGTTTTCTGGGCTTTGGCCCAACAGAGGCCCCAATCCAATGGCCTACTTATAGATGACGTTCTCGAACTTGGCCGGGGATAGAAAGCACCGTGGGACCATTTCCCATAGATTCAATGGGAAGCCAGCTTCCCCAGTTACTACCGGGTAAACGACTCCTTTGTTTACTATCATTTGCTCACACCCACCCGGGATGCCGGATACCGCCTGTCTACTGAGGCGATGAAATTGGTTAGTAGTTATGGGCACTATTACATCCAGTTCCAGCAGCACACATACATTAGGGTCACCGGCTTCTCCGGGAAACCCTACTTGTTGCCCAAGCATTGCGGGGACAAGATCGTGCTGCTGGAATACTGCCGATAGATGATGGAGCTGCATACCCTCTTGGCCCACAAGAAGGTCCCAAATGTTTCGTTCCCAATCTCCTGTGTGAACTACACCTGCAATCTAGCCGCCGCAAAGGAGGCAGATAATGAGCTTCAATGTTACAACTTGCAGGAATTTTATCTGGCGCGGAAATATTTTGATCCGCATGGCAGAATTGCAACGGCACTGCCCCAGGCTGCAGACCCCCACCACGCACACATATAAGACTTCTGGGTAGATTGCCAGGATGATATGGATGTGCGCAGCCGGCATTATGATAGGATGACAGTCGAAATGATGCAGGAGCTAAAGCTCCGGAGGTTCCCGGCGGGCTTTTCAGATGACACCCCCTCCATAGATCCCCAGTATAAAGAAAAGAGGATAGACAAAATGCCCTTGGCGCAAATAAATTGGGCTGTCCAGGAGGACCACATAATTGAGGACTTCACTCAAGAGGTGCTCGAGAGAAGTCATGCCTATTTTAAGAGGGCATGCCCCGGGAGTGCGCGCCTAGCCTCCCGGCTAGTAACAAAAGCACCACCACCGGTGCCAAGGTTGACTCCGGGGGCCGGGACTTCTGCGCAAGGCACAGATAAAGGAAAAGGGATAGAGACAACTCCCCCCACGCAGCAAGTCCCCATTCAAGAACAGATTAGGAAATCTGTAGCGGCCTCCCAACAAATGAGGGAGCAGTTGATCACAAGGCTTGCCACTCCCCCGCTAATGGCCAGAATAATTCATCCTCCTTCCTCCCCATCACTGGCAACCTTAATGGTGAAGGCGACGGGGGTGGATCCTCTGGAGGTAGCAGCAATAGCAGATGCAGGGCCGCCTTTGATCACCCAGAGGAAGAGAAAGCACATAAAACAGCCCAAGGCAGAGCCGGCGCCCAGGGCTTCCCTCCCAAAAGAAGTAGAGATCCTTTCTTCTAGTTCCCCAGAATCGGAGAAGGAAACAGAACAGGCAGACATCCCAGCCAGTCCCCCTCTAGAAGAGGAGTTTGACATGTTTGCAGTCGATGAGTTCAGAAATCTGCAAGGGGGCAATACACAAGCAGGGACAGAAGTCCCGGAGTAAGAACAAGAGGCTGTGGACCCGGAAGACCGGGAAGAAGAAGCTGCGGGACAACAAGAGCAGCAGACAGAAGAAAAGAGGCCGGAACCGGAGATTATTTTGGGGGTCTCAGAAACAGAAGGTCCGGGAGTGGACCAACAGCCACCAAGTGAACCAAATGCATTCGCTGGGGAACCCGGACCCGGAACTTTGGGACCAACCGTAACCCCAGCCGCCGTGTTCCAAGGGCCACTCCCGGGGGCAACCTTCGGGCAGGTAATCACAGCGGCCCAAACTCTGAATCTTGGCCCGATACCGCCCCTACTACCGACAGATGAAGAAGAGGAGCAGCATGAAGAAGAAATCCCCGAAGAAGTCGATCAGGGTCTAGACACAATAATTGACATCACGGACCAGGCTGAGGAGATGGAAATTGAAGAGGATGTTGCTACATAAGAGGTTCCAGCAGGGAGGGAAACAGAGGAAATACCTGTTGAAAAGGAGCAGCCGCCACCGGACACCGGGAGAGGATCTGAAGAACAAACTCTGGCAGGAAGGCCACCCCTCCCACCTCCATGGTTGGCAGAGAGCAGAAAAAGGAAAGCCCAATCATCTCCAACAGTCCCTATCTCCCTGGCCGAAATGATGGCCTTGGCTCAGGCCCCGCCGAAAGCAAAGAAGGCCCGGACGGTTCATACCCTTCAAATTGGGCCAAGCGGAGAAATAGTTGTGGTGGTGGCAACACCTCCCCCAGACGCCGATGAAGCGACCGTGGATCCCGCGGATTACAATATCACAGAGGTACCCTTGGGCAAAAGAGGAAAGCAGGGCGAAGTGGACCTGCTAAAAGAAGCGACAAGGGCAGTGGAGGCCCGATATGAAAAAGAGGCCCAGAGGCTCAAGGAAGAAAAGGAGAAGAATGCAAACCTCATGGGGTTGCTTACAGAGCTGGCCCAACCCCTCAACGCCACCCCTCCACAGACCTCCACATCAGAAGAATTACCACAGAGCGACATAGATTCCCTGCGAGTAATGAAGAAAAAGGCCCTGGCAGTAGACGAATGGGTCACTCTACAGATAGGAAACACCCGGCGTTTCCTAGCGGCCACTCTCCCAGATTTATATACGGCCCGATAGATCATTTTGCAGGCGGAAGCACTGATTGAGCAGTAGGAGAGTGACGCCGAAAATTACCAGGCGTGGAAGGTAGAGTTCGAAGAACTCCTCACCCTGGGAGAAGATATAATTTCTGAATCCAGAATTCTAGGTGAGGAATCATTTGATTTCGTAAAGGCTCAGCACTCAAGACTGGACCTCACATTGGAGGTAACCAAGCAACTGGTAGAGTCTTTACAGGAAAAGGTAAACACATTAAAGCATTCTTCCAACTTATATAGGTCATTCGTAACAAAAGCTTCCGGGGTTGATCCCCTTGGCACAAATACTTATACCCCCGAGGAATCAGTTTTGGGGAATTTTGATGAAAGGATGGCATCCCAGTATCAATCCCCGGAGGTAATGGATGGGGCCCGAATGGCAAAGCTAACCAAAATGGTGCTTAAGGGCCATGATGCCGCGAGAATGGTAGATGAGTTTCAAAATAATGTTCCGAACTTGGCGGAACAAGTTGAAGTGGCCAGACACAGAAGGGCCAGCCTAAGGAAAATTGATGAAGATGGCATTTTCCGCATCCTTCAGGCCTTCAATGATAATAAACAGCCTTGAGCGTTCTCCGGGAACCGGTGAAATTTGAGCATTCAACATTCTTCATTCTTTTGGGACGTAAGTTCCCGGATCCCGGAGTTTTGGATCCACAATTTTGTATTCTTTAAAGTGATCTGTGTCCCGGTCCCCGAGGCCGACCGGTCACTTTCAGAGGCGGTTAATAAATACTGTCAGAGGGTAGTTGGACACATCAAGAGGCATTGGCTCGACAGTTGGCTTCTGACAGGGTGATCTTCTTGAGGCACCGTTCAAAGGTACACCTGACACATTGGAGGCAGGGCACCGCATTTCCCATTTATGAGGCATGTAGCCTCGGTCCCCGGGGGACCTACTTTCTTCTTTCTTCTTTTCAGCTCTTTTCTCGAGGTTGATTCTTCTGATGTATATTCTTGTTTTCCTCTTCTGACATGGTAGACCTATTCCGTCTCCAGGTCTTTTGTAGGGTGGCGCAGGTAGTACCGGCCCCCGGATATTATATTTTATTAAAGAGCAGTAAAATAGGGTTAGGGTTAGAAAGAGTTGTATAAATAGGCAAATCGGCCCATTTTCAAGGGTCGGCGAAATTGATGATTTTGTTGTCCATAAGAAATAGCAAAAGTAATTTTATGGTTTCAGTTGCAGAGCTCAATGCTCCATTGTTATGTTCTTGATAGTTAGATGCTCCCTTGGAGCCACCATTGTATCACGCACCAGTGTTTGCTGGACTACATTAACGAAGAAGGAAGGATTCTTGGCAATGAAGTTGTTAATGTCTCTGCTTCTGAGTTAATGGTATTTCATGTTTTGATGTTCTGTATGTCCTTCACTCTGATATGTTCAAGTAGATTAACGACCTATTTATTCCGCTACTGATAAAATGCTAACTAATGGTTGTGTATTTCTTTGGTATTTAGTGTAGTCTCAGAGTGTTGTTGATGTTCCAGACTTTTTTAACATGACTGTAGTTAGATAAACGTTTCTAACCCTGCAGGATCTTTTTTTTTCGTTTTATTTGCTAAGTGTGGAATACTCCGGGAAACCCTTATTATTCTGAATCTCTGGGAGAATGAGTTAAAGTAACCAGCTATCCCCCTCGAAAACAGTCACCTCTCCCAACTGAGCCCTGCACCATCGTCACCCGACACCCAGGTGCTTGAAGGCCCAGAGGATTTAGTTCCCCCGGACAACCTTTACAGGCAGAGTTGGCCGATTTCTCCGGACTCCGGAACCCGGTGACAACTTATGACTGTTGGTGGACCCGGTCAGAAAAACCCCATCAACAGAGGGTCGAATAGCTCTCATTCACTCATGCAAGTAAGAGCAATGTGCTTTCAAAGGGCACGAGTTGGCGACTGATCGACATGTGTCTGATTTTGGACATTTTGCCTGGGTAACCTAAAAAGAATCTACGGCTCTATTTTAAAGTACAAGAAAGTTTGAATCTAGATCATTGATGGAGATGTGCATGCCATTTGTATCAGTTTAAGTACTTTTCAAATATTTAAATGCCTTTCTTAGGGTTTTCAAGTGGTGTTTCATGTCATCTTGTTGCAAAACATTAAATTGGTTGATATGATCTTTTGTGCTATATTTTTGCACCTGTTGGATACCGTATGGAGGAGAGATTGGTGTGTCTGAATGCATTTAAGAGGAGATTATCTTCCTAGGGTTTCTGTTAGCATATAAACAATATTTTAAATCCTTGGCTTGTCTTGTTCCATTCTTCATAGTAAATGAGGACCTATTTTAGAGTTTTATATTGTTGATTTAATCAGATTCCCAAGATTTTGAGCCTTTCAAAGAGAGAAAGTTGAGTTTTTGCATTTCTTGAGGGTCAAGTCTCCCAGGGTAATTAATATAGACAAGACATTCCATCTGTTATTCCTTTTGTAGGGCATGGTTCTTTAGTTTCCCAACAAGTTTGCTGCTAGATCAAATTTCTTACAGACTGGAGCATGGAATGTTTTACCAGAATGGATGACAGAGCTACTTGATGTTTGAAAAGATTTAATATTCTCTATCATATAATATTTTAATTTTTGTAACCCTAACCCTAATTGGATCTGAAGGTTTTTGCAGTCCTTGTTTCTATAAAAGGACTCCAGGATCATTTTAAAGGGATGGTGAATTCACAACTGCAATTTAGTTTCCTAATTTGTATCTTGTTTTAGTGTCTTTAGTTATTCTTGAATGTATTGAATAAGATAGTGGTTTAATAAGAATATAGTGGAATTCACTTCCATGTTTATTGATGTCTTCCTGTGTTTTGATCTTTTAGTCCTTGTGTATGAAATTTGTAAGGCAATTTTAATACACTATTTACAAGGTATTGGTGAGATTATTTTTGAGTTTCTTTCAAGGAGAAAATTAAATTCTTAAGATTAGTCTCGGGGGATTCTAGTTTTACATAAGAATTTGATGTCTAAGTATAGAATGAGTGAATGATTTGTAAGGTACTTAATTTGGGTTCTAGGTGTATTGTTGTTTAAACCATTTCTGTGAATGTATGTTCAATTGACTCTTGGCCCTAGATTTGGCACTGGTCTAAACTTGATAGGTAGTTATCACCATCAATCCATAAAATTAAACAATCATTTTTATTTATGTTATTAAGAATATATGTGTTTAATCAATTGTATTGAAGAATACAATTCACTTTGTTGATTCCTTGGAGAGAGAATCATTAGGTTAGCCTTCCTGAGTCAAGAATTCTAAAAAGAAGAAGGATGAGAATCCTTTTTTCATTGTTATTTTCCCTTGCTAAGTTCATGGTCTGGCTTGTTAAGCTCTACGTAAGATTGGTCTTGTTCATTTGTAAGGCGTGCTATCAATTGTTGCAGTAAAAGGCATGAGGCAAGTCAGTGTAACCCTTAATCCACTATTAAGTTTACTGAGAAGCAGTAATCTCTAAAAGGTGCACTTGCCTGAGTCTGTGGAGATCAAATAAGAAGGAGGATTAATCCTCATCAATTAGACTATTTTCTTGACATAATCATAAGTTGGGAATCTAAGAGTCAAGCATTATTGATATATTGAGATTATACAAGAAAAAGCTCTATCAAATTGGTGACTCTGTAGGGGATACAGAAGAAAATATGATTAGTGAGTGTAAGTGAGTTACTTCTTTGCCTTGCTAAATCAATCCCAGAGTCTGGTTATAGAGTCATATGCTACAAAGAAATATTCCTCATATTTTGTAAAGTGAGTCATGTATTTTATGTCTATCATTGCAAAGTGTCTAAAAGTCCAAGTTCTCGAAGAAATACCTATACAATCTCACATGTGGTGAGTGGCAACTCTGAGTTCTCTGATTTGCACTAGTGCGCATATTTGAAGAAAGGCTACAAAGAAGGTGGACTTGCAGTGATAGAGGCAGCAGATGTTTGGGATCTTATGACTAAAGCATAGTTCAGGGAGGAATCAGTATGAGACCCTATTTGTGGGATGTTTTGATGGTTTTCTAGTTTTGAAGAAGGTCAGAGTGGGGTGAAGTGATCTCAGCTGATTCAAATTTGTCCTCTGCAAAGAGGTGGCGACTCTACCAAAGTTTTGAAAGGTGATTTGAAGGTGACTTCAAATCAAGTATTTTTGTAGCTTCTCCAATACATTCAGGTATTTCATCTTTTAGAGTTATAATTGTTTCCTTATCAAGTGGTCTAAGCACTAAAACAAGGAACAAGGTGTGGTAAGAGGTTTACACACTTCAAGTTTCAAATTTTCATTTTGCAAAATCATATGGAAGCATTGTATTAGTTAAAATGGGTAATATTGATGAAGAGATTGCATTGTTAAAACAAGGCATCCAAAGGGATTGCATAGTGTGGATGAGGTGGAAGGTGGGAAGGAGAAACGATGTATCAATACCTTTATTTTATGATAGATTTTGTGATGCATATGATGAGCTTCCAAGGGGTGTTGATTTTTCTGAGTCGACTTTTATTGGTTTTTTTTTGGAACTTTGTTTTCCTGAATCAACCCATTGGTCAGCCTCCTTGAGGGAAGAACGTTATGTGCATACCAGGAATTGGATAACTAATATTGCAAATCTTGACCTTGAGGTTGTTCCTAATAATGTTGATTTTGATAATGATGGAACTTATGAAGGAGATGTGTCTATTGTGGATGCTCTCTCTTATAATCATGAAAGTGATGTTCTTTCTCAATATGAGGCAGAGGATATGTGTATTCAGCAAGAAGAAAATGATTAGATAAGTGAAAATGTTGATGGCGAATTCATATCAGAAGAGGGTGAAGATGATGATAGTGGTTCATGTCATAGTGAACAAATTTCAGAGCTCTTGACTTGTGAGTATCTTAGATGTTTAGGAAGGGATAGCTCTAAATTCTCCCACCCAACATACATTGAGTTTGACAGTGAGTATGAGTTAGTAGGTTCTAATTTTGACATGTGTGTTTCTTATCCTCTTTGTGCTTCTACATTACTTGGATACAAAAAGATGGGTTCTGATCTGCCAGATGGTGAATGCACCAGTGTTTCCTTAGATTCAAGGCGTGAAGATATTCCTGATACAATGTTGAGTACTGATTGGGATAGTTGTGTAGATTTTGAATCTTTTTCATACTCTAAATCTTTCATTAAACCATTAAAATATGGTCCTTCAGTTGCTCAAGTTACATATGTTTATAATGAGTGTATTGATGTTTGCCCTCCCACCCACCAGTAGGTTTTGGGTTTGTATGATGTTGATAATTTGCATGAGAGTTATTTGGAGAATTATTATATTGATATGCAAACTAGTGTTATGATTCAAGATGGTCTCTCTGCTGAAGAGGAGAATAGAGATCATGGAATGAAGATTTATCAAGATTATGGTTTTGAACATAGTTATTGTTTAAACATTAATATGTCTCCTCTTGCAGAAAATATATCCAATAATGACGAATCTAGCAACTTGGTAGAACAAAAATGCTTTTCTCAGCTAAATGGTGATTGTCCTAGATGTAGCAGTGAATTGGACAATATTGATTGTTTCAATTATTCTCAATTCCTTCTAATTGGTGAATGCAACATGTTTATGCCACATGATTTTCAAGATCTGTATGATTTCCAATTTAGCTCTAATATGGACTATGCTGATATTTTTTGTCTTGAGCTAATGGAAAGTGATAATGAGTTTGATCAAGCAGATGAAAGAAATTGTTTTAGCTTGCTTCAAGTGCAGAGAGCAGAAGGTTTTGTGTTTGACAGAGGCAAGCTACAAAATAAATTTGTTGATGGCTTAGGGCCATCAAGCCTGGTTTGTTTCTTTCAAATCAGGAGAAGAGGTGCAGAGGTAATATGACTCTAGTCAGCAATATATATATATATATATATATATATATATA
>MU224995.1:244754-262910 GCA_018584345.1 Thuja plicata
GCCTCAAAATTTTTCCAATAAATCAACCCAAAAACTTAGTACCACAATATTAAGCCTCTATTTATCTTCAATCCTACAAGATGTATGCCTTCAAATATACTTATCAAATAACTACTACTTGGAGTGCTTTGCTAAACCTTATTTTTAATGTTTACCGAATAGCAGCCTTTCATTTATCAAAAAATAGTAAATTGCTTAGTGTATACCGATCAATCTAGATTAGTTATGTGTAATGCAAAGCACTAAAGTAATGACTCATAAACACATTAACACATGGACTTTTAACGTGGAAACCCTATTAAGGGAAAAACCACTTGGGACTAGTAACCCAAATTTTTCACTCTTCTGAAGTGAGCTCGGTGCAGAGCCAACCATGTTAAAGGTTACAAATACATTGTTAGGTGTGACCTTGTTAGAGGATTTAAAAGAGTAGTTTGTCACTTGATATCGGGCATCTCTATGCTACCTTCTATGACCAAACCCAATGTAGTTTGTCAATTGGTATATGGCATCTCATGCTATCTTCATGATCAAACTTTTTGATACTCCTTGGGATGTATCTCAATATAGAAAGGATCTTCAAATCCTGCTTTGTCAAGAGACTTTATGAATCAATGGTTAAAATGAAATAGTAAATGATATGTTCACACATACAACTTAGACTTGTTGATTTTCAAATCTATTGTAAGCTCATTATACCTTTCTAATCAATATATATTTTCAATACCTTTGTTCCACTTTTTTCTACTTGGTGATGTTGTGCTTCTCTGTTGCTCGGTGTCTACATAAATATTTACCTCTTTCCTCAGTTTGATTGATTAGGATTGTATGAAGTTGTTCTTCATCATTTTCTCTTCAACATCCTCTTTTTCCTTCACTCCCCTTAATTCATAATGAATTAAGTTGTCTCTTTATAGACATGATATCACTGTTTCTCTCTTCTTGATTTTCTTGTTCTTGGCATGATCCACAATCTTATCCAATCTTGATTTAAATCATAACTCATTTTTTATCTCGTAGAAATCTTCTTTCCAACAGGATAAAACAACTTTAAATCCTTTACTTATCTCTGACTTTAACTTGTCGATTAAAACAATGTCAACAACCAGTTAAGTCTATCTTTAGCTCTGCCAGCTAGATATTTTGTCATTTCTGAACTCCAGTTAACCTTGGTGTTTTAACTCTTTGATAGCTTCGATCAACACTTCAGTTTTCCTTGGGCTTCTCCATCGATTAACACCGTAATTCTGGCTGTCGATAATGCTTGTGATTTTGCTCGTCAATAATGCTCGTTGGTTTATTTGCTTGGGCATCACTATGACTTAAATTTTGGTTATCTCTATCCTTTGGTTTCCACTAGCCGTCAGTGTTTGAAGTCACTTTAGTGAATGTTGGTCTTTTATGCATTACTAAAAGCATAATCTTTATCTCTTTGATTCTCTGAAGTCTTTGACACTTTGAATATAACCGATCAGATTATAACAAGTTGACATAAATGACAATACAATCCATTAACTAATTTAATATCTTGCATTATCTTTCTACATTTCGGTGATCAACTTAACATCTTCAAACATTTAATCTGTTGCATGTCATCAATCTCTCCCTTTGGCATTGATGGAAACACACTACATTATCACAATGTATTATTACTAATACAATATGAAATATAACATTTGAAGTTCATCAATCTTTCCTATTATAACTATTACAAATGTCTGGGTCTCGGTAAGCTCAAATAGCTTAGATTTGTTTCTTACAAAGTGAGTTTCTTCAATCTTCAATCTTCAATCCCTTCACTAGATAGATGTAGTAGCTTCTGTCTCTGCTATGATATGTGTTCTTCCTTGACTGTTCCTTTCCTTGAACATCTCTTTTTCCTTTGATAGTAATAAGTCATCTCTTCCTTAGTATGTACTCTCTCCCTTTGTTACCTCTCTCCTTTTGATGGATATTTCATATGTAATCAATCTCTCCCTTTGGATAATGATTAGCTCTCCCTTTGAATTCTTTGGAACTTCTCTCCATGGATAATGATATAATATTTTCTGACAATGAGATAATCTCTCCCTTTCGATAATGAGAATAATCTCTCCCTTATAATTCCTGATAATGAGATAATCTCTCCCTTTGACAACAATGCCAAATAATTCTTCTATATCATCTTCCATTCCCTTTTTATAAAATACTCCTTGAATTTCCCCATCCATCAGCAATATATTGACTCTGGTGTTTGGTGCAGATTTGTACCTTGCTATGTACAGATGTATCTGTTGATGTTCATCTTGTTGATTGCATCAACATGAATGATTTTGATTTGTGTATAGGCTGATGAAACCTCCTAGTCAACTTACTGACCGATAGATAAGGGTTGTACCCCTAGTCTCTGTCTCAGGTACTCAAATGTATCTTTCGGCAATGGCTTGGTAAAGATGTCAGCTAGTTGTTCCTTTGATTGAACGTATTCTAGTATCACCTCCTTTTATTTCACTTGTTCTCTTAGATAGTGATACTTGATAGCAATATGCTTAGTCTTAGCATGCATGACTGGATTCTTAGAAATGTTAATTGCACTGGTATTATCACAATAGATAATCACTGATTCAAGAATCTTCATATTCATACCTTCCAATAACTATTTGATCCATGCAATATTGAAGCAATTTGCAGCAGCAGCCACATATTCTGCTTTTGTAGTAGACTGAGAGATGCATCCTTGTTTCTTGCTGATCCATGTGACAAGTTTATCACCCATGAAGAATGCTCCTCCAGTTGTGCTCTTTCGGTCATCAATGTTTCCAACCAAATCAACATTTGTATAGACTTGTAGCTCAAAATTTCCTTCTCTTTTACACCATAATCCATAGTCCTCGGTGTTCTTCAAATATATTAGAATTCTCTTGACAATAGTCATATGTGATTCTTTGGGATTAACATAGAATCTTGCAACTATTCCAAGTGCATGTGCAATATCTAGTCTAGTATGAACAACATACATTAGTTTGCCAATCATTGATCTATACAAGGTCTGATTTACCTCATTTGATTTGCCTTCCTTTGTCAGCTTACATCTGGTAGCCATAGGTGTTCCAACTAGTTTGGAATCTTCCATTTTGAATATCTTCAACACTTCCTTGATGTATTTGGACTGAGTGATATATATGCTTGCATCTTGCTGAAGAATCTGTAGACCAAGAAAGAATTTGATCTCCCCAAACATATACATTTCAAACTCTTTTCTCATTTCATTATCAAAGGATTTGCATAACATTTCATTTCCCCCAAAAATGATATCATCAACAAATATTTCAGCAATCAGAATATTACCATCGATATCTTCTAAGTGCGTATTGTTATTTTCACTTGTTCTTAAAAATCCAATGCTAATGAGATAGGAGTGAAGTCTTTCATACCAGGTTGTCGGTGATTTTTTCAATCCATACAAGGCTTTATGTAGTCTACATACCATGTTTCTCTTGTCTGGATCTACAAACCCTTCTGGTTGGTCAATGTATACCTCTTCTTCAAGTATTCCATTTAGGAATGCAAATTTGAAATTCATCTGGTATACCTTGAATCCTTTTAATGCAGCATAAGCAAGAAGAATTCTAACTCCTTCTAGTCTAACAATGGGTGCAAAGGTTTCTCCATAATCAATACCTTCTTCTTGTGCATACCTCTTGCATACTAATCTTGCTTTATTTCTTGTGACTTCTCCATTCTCATTCAACTTGTTTCTGAATATCCATTTGGTACCGATGACATTCTTGTCATCTAGTATCGGTACTAGTGTCCATGTAATGTTCCTCATTTTCAAGTGTAGTATTGACAAATTTAGGCTTAAAATCATAGAGTAAACATCTAGTGTTTAGTGACTTACTTCTTGTTCTCATTCCAGCCTTCTTATCTCCTATGATATGATTCTGTGGATGATGTCTTCTGACATACTTGGCAATTGTCAATTTAGCTATTTGTCCATCATTATGATCATCTTCTTGACCTTCATTATGATCTTCATCACTCAGTACATCATCTTGAGTATTATCCTAAATTATGGTAATTGCACCTTGATGCTCGGTTGCAATGTTCTGTTGCTCGGGAGCGATACACAGTTGCTTGGGTAGATTATCAAGTTCTTCAGTGTAAACAAACCTGTTGTAGTCTTCTACTTCTTTTCTACTTTCCTTATCATTCTTTTATGCAAATTCATCTATTGTTACATTTTCACTTTCAGTGATCTTGTTAGATGACTTGTTAAGACATTTATAAGCCTTGCTTTTGGTGGAATACCCTAGAAAGATACCTTCATCAATTTTGGAGTCAAGTTTTCCATTTCTATCATCTTTTAAAATATAACATTGACTACCAAAGATTCTGAAGTAACTTACATTGGGTGTGTAACCATACCAAAGCTCATAGGGTGTCTTCTTTGTGTCCTTCTTCAATTGTACTCTATTTAATGTGTAGACAGTAGTACTGACAGATTCCCTTCAGAAATTTTGAGTGATGTTTTTCTCAATCATCAATGTTCTTGAATAGTCAACAATTGATCTGTTTCTTTTCTCAACAATTCCATTTTGTTGTGGTGTTCTCGGTGCAGAAACTTGTCTTTTAATTCCATTCTCATTACACAAATTAGTGAATTCATGTGAAATAAATTCCCCTCCTCTATCTGACCTTAATAATTTCAATTTCTTATCACTTTTTTTTTCTACCATAGCCTTATACCATTTCAACATCTTGAATGCTTCTAATTTATATTTTAAGAACATAACTGTCATCATTCTAGAATAATCATCAAAAAGAGAATGAAATACCTATCTCCATAGTAACTCTTTGTCCTTATGGGTCCGCATAGATTAGTATGGACTAATTCTATAATTGCATTAGATGTATGGGCTTTACTCTTGAAACTAGACTTTGTCATCTTACCTTTTTGACAGTTCTTGCACATGACATGCTCGGTAAGCCTATGATTTTTCTTTTATTTCTTATCTTTATCATGTTTTCAAGATTCACATGACATAATAATTTGGGCCACAACTATATGTCTTCATTTCTAGCCATTAAACAAGTGGTGTTAATGTCATCAAGATAGAAAAGGTTACCTTTTGTCTACTCACCAGTTCCGATCAACCTTCCTGATTCATTGAATATTTTTGCCTTCTTATTCTCAAATGCTACTCAGTGACCTGTATTGTTTAGCTATGAAACACTTAACAGATTATAATTTAGTCCTTTTACCCAGTAAGCAGTTTTACATTTGATCAGGTTATTCAACATTACGGTTCCTTTACCTTCAACTAGACAAGGTGTGTCATTACCCATTCTTATTGATCCACCATTATAGTAGTCAAAAGATTCAAACTTTTGCTTATCACCGATCATGTGGTGAGTGCAGCCACTATCTATAATCCAGACATCATTATTACTAACCTTAGGTATGAGTGCAGTTTCTACATACCTTTCTTCTTCATTATCTGAATCATCTTTCATGGCTACAAATATCATCTCAATGTCTTCTTCAGATTCTATGTCAGTATTATTAGCTCTATTCTCAGCTA
Source organism: Thuja plicata (assembly GCA_018584345.1). NCBI lineage: Eukaryota > Viridiplantae > Streptophyta > Pinopsida > Cupressales > Cupressaceae > Thuja > Thuja plicata. The sequence goes on from MU224995.1 coordinate 250,319, forward strand.
GATAACTAGCTTTCTTTCCTTTGTCCTTGTAGTTCCCGGTATCTCTTATTTCAATTTGTCGGTTGCTTCGATAATCTCTATTATCACCTCGATCAAACTTATTTTCATAAGTTTTATCATTACTTCTGTCATCTTTTCTTCTGTTAGGACATCTTGCAGCAAAGTATCCAACCTCTTTAAAATTAAAACATACAAGTGGTAATTTACCTTTGTATCTACCTTTGCCTCTCTGCAATCTTCTTGTCATTAGTGCTTCAATCTCATCAAGTCCTTGATCCTCATTATCACTTTCACTATCATTCCTAATAGTGCGTCTATGACTTGACTTACTTATTTTCAAAGAAGATTTGAATGAAGAGTCTATAGATGGTAAGACACTATTATCAAATTTATTCATCTCAAATGAAATCAGTCTACCAATCAGACTATCTAGAGTAACTGTATTGTTTGCAACTTCTCTCATTTCTTGTATAGCAGAAACTCAAATAACATATATAGGCAGTAAGGTTCTTAAGATTTTACTTACCACTGTCTCCTCTTCAAGTACACCTCCAACTCCTCAGATAGCATTGACCTCTTTTATTCTATAACTATACTGAGTGATACTTTCTCCTTCTTTCATCCTTAGGTCATCAAACCTCCCTCTTAGGCTTTCTGACTTGGCTCTTAGTACATTAGCATCTCCTCCATGTACCAGCTTCAACTTATCCCTCATTTTCTTTGCAGAGGTGCAGGTTTTGACATCTTCAAACTCAGCATCGGAGATTGAGGAAGCAAGTTCTGTCATCATGCAATTATGCTCATGTTTTTCTCTCAATTGCTAAAGAGTATGAGGTCATGTAGGCAACACATATTCAGCATCAAGGTATTGAGTAACATCATTACCAATACCTAATAGGTGGAGTCTTATTCTGCTTTGCCATGATGCAAAGTTGTCTTTATTCAACTTGGGCGCATCTCATTTTTTCATCTTGTGATCTTTTGCTTGAGCTGTTAAACTCCCTTTCTAAGCACACAAGTTGTGATACCAATTGTTACAAATAATTGAGAGGGGGGGGGGGTGAATCAGTGGCCTCAAGAATATTCCAATAAATCAACCCAAAAACTTAGTACCATAGTATTAAGCCTCTAGTTATCTTTAGTCCTACAAGATGTATGCCTTCAGATACACTTATCAAATAACTACTTCTCAGAGTGCTCTGTTAAACCTTATTTTTATGAATAGCAGTCTTTCATTTACCAAAAAAAGTAAATTGCTTAGTGTATGCCGATCAATCCAGATTAGTTATGTGTAATGCAAAAAACTAAAGTAATGACTCAAAAAAGGTTACAAACACAATGTTAGGTGTGACCTTGTTACAGGATTTAAAAGATTAGTTTGTCACTTGATATCAGGCATCTCTATGCTACCTTCTATGACCAAACCCAGTGTAGTTTGTCAAATGGTATCTGACATCTCATGCTATCTTCATGATCAAACTTTTTGATACTCCTTGGGATGTATCTCAATATAGAAAGGATCTTCAAATCCTGCTCGGTTAAGAGACTTTCTGAATAAATAGTTAAACTGAAACAGTAAATGATTTGTTCACACATACAACTTAGACTTGCTGATTTTCAGATCTATTGTAAGCTCATTATACCTTTCTGATCAATATATCTTTTCAATACGTTTGCTCCACTTTTTCTTCTCGGTGATGCTGTGCTTCTCTGTTGCTCGGTGTCCGCAAAAATATTTAGCTCTTTCCTCAACTTGATTGATCAGGACTGTATGAAGTTGTTCTTCATCAGTTTCTCTTCAACATACTCTTTTTCATTCACTCCCCTTAATTCATAATGAATTTAGTTGTCTCTTTATAGACATGATATCACCGTTTCTCTCTTCTTGATTTTCTTGTTCTTGGCGTGATCCGCAATCTCAACCAATCTTGAGTTAAAGAATAACTCTTGTTTTATCTTGTAGAAATATTCTTGCCAACTGGATAAAACAACTTTAAATCCTTTACTTATCTCTGGCTTTAACTTGTCGATTAAAATAATGTCAACAACCAGTTAAGTCTATCTTTAGCTCTGCCAGCTAGATATTTTGTCATTTTTGAACTCCAGTTAACCTCAGTGTTTTAACTCTTTGATAGCTTCATCAACACTTCAGTTTTCCTTGGGCTTCTCCATCGGTTAACATTGTAATTTTGGCCATTGGTAATGCTTGTGATTTTTCTTGTTGGTAATGCTTGTGATTTTGCTCATCGGTAATGCTCGTCAGTTTATTTTCTCGAGCATCATTGTGACATAACTTTCAGTTATCTCTGTCGTTTGATTTCCACTAGCTGCCGATGTTTGAAGTCACTTTAGTGAATGATGGTCTTTTATGCATTACTGAAAGCATAAACTTTATCTCTCTGATTCTCTGAAGTCTTTGACACTTTGAATATAACCAATCAGATTATATCATGTTGACATCAATGACAATACAATCCATTAGCTGATTTAATGTCTTACATTATCTTTCTGCATTTCAGTGATCAACTTAACATCTTCAAATATTCAATCAATTACATGTCATCAATCTAGATTCTAGTGTTGATCTTGCACTCAACCTTCCCCAGTCAGAGCCTATGTTAGCACTGTAAAAATCTGCAAGAAATTCAGTCAAAATCATGAAAAATCCTGCTATCTCTTGTAAAGTCTTAAAACCTAGTTTCAAAATTATAGTCATTGGTTGAAAAAAGGTCTTAAGCCCTTCACGGTCTGTAATAATTTGCAGTTACCTTTTTGGTCACTTAAGATCCTTATAACCCAAGTGTCCTTTTTTATGTCCGAGTGGGGCCATCCCTTTTATCTTTTCTTATGTTTTAGCGGTGTCATCGATTAATTTTCTTTTATTTGCCTAAGCCTTATGTCCCCAATTTACTTTACCCTTTATATCTGCCAAGCATTTCCATTTTAATCCTATGGTTGGCTTAAAGACTTAAAGTCAAGATGAATGAGATCTATCCATCAAGTTATTAAGCCTGTAGGACACGTGTCCCAATGGGTCTGGCTGAAGTCAAAAGGAAAAAGTTAAAAGGCAAGCAAGTTGCAGAAGATCCTACAGTTGGCTTAAGGCTTAGTGATGAGATGACCGAGATCTAATGATTAAGCCACCTCGCCTGAATGACACATGGCACATGGCAAGCCCATCACAATGGTGAAGAAGAGATTAAAGTGATGCAACTTAAAGTTAATCCAACAATCGTCTTAAAGGCTTTAAGCATAGATGTAGTCGATCTAGTGTTTAATCCATTACGCTATGCGGCCACGTGTTCTATCTGAGTTAGTGGGACCTGTAGTTTGAAGCCAAGGGTGAGATTAAAGTACAGTATAGTTAATTTGGATCGGACGACAAGCATAATGGCTCATAGACAAAGATGAAGGTTTTTAATGTTCAAGGAATTATGCCTATCCACCACATGTCCAAAATAATGAAAGATGTAGAGGAACAAGGGCATTGTGTTTTGCTTCCTTTTGATGGTCTCTGTGTAGTTGAAAATTTCAAGTAATATTAGAGCAGTCATGGCGCCTCCGCTGGTTCAAAATGCTCTAGGACGTTTATCCCACATTGTTTGTGTGGAGGAAGACTTGTATATTTTTATATTATAGACCACAATAATGAAGTGCCTAAAAGGAAAGCTCTTTTTGGAAGGCAACCCAGTGGATGGGAGGTGACGTGGTCAGCTGACTAGCAGACAGGAAGGAGTATTTTGGTGGTGACGTGGCCTGAGGGTGACAGGTGATGTGCTATCATCCACTCATGGAGGTTGAAGGATGGATAGAAAAAGGGTTGTGAGTGTGCGAGATCATTCCACATGGAGATGCTAGGGAGGAGGATCGATGGTGGTTTCATACTCGCAAGGTAGAAAATAATATTTGGCCAAGGGTCGCGAGTGACCGAGGATCCAACAGGTGGCTGGTGATCACGAGGTCACATGGTTCAAAGGAGGTTGGCAGCCTGGTGTGCGAGTGCATGACTAGAAGTTGTCGTGTAGTCTCCACGGTCATGGAAGGTATCAAGAAATGTTGGTGAGTGTGTGACTAACCGTTTGTGGTTAGTATCGCTCACTCGTGCAAGTTAGTGGTGGTTAAGAGAATGGGTTGCAAGTGCGCGACAGTGTTACACATGGATGATGGTCACCGATCTTAATGGAGATAAGTTAAAGTAGATCTAAGAGGATCAAATGAATCTTGTTCACTCACGGAAGTAAGAAGAATGTGATTTCAAAGGCCGTGAGTTGGCGACTGATCGACATGTGTCTGATTATGGACGTTTTTCCTGGGTAACCTAAAAATAATCTACGATTTTGCTTTAAAGTACAAGAAAGTTTGAATATGGATCGTTGATGGAGATGTTCATGCTATTTGTAGACGTTTAACTACTTTTCAAATATTTAAATGCCTTTCTCAAGGTTTTCAAGTGGTGTTTCATGTCATCTTGTTACAGGACATTAAATTGGCCAATATGATCTTATGGGCTATATTTTTACACCTGTTGGATACTGTATGGAGGAGAGATTGGTGTGTCCAAATGAATTTAAGAGGAGATTATCTTCTTAGGGTTTTTGTTGGCATATAAACAGTATTTTAAACCCTTGGCTTGTCGTGTTCCATTCTTCATAGTAAATGAGGACCTGTTTTAGAGCTTTATATTGTTGATTTGATCAGATTCCTGAGATTTTGAGCCTTTCAAAGAGGGAAAGTTGAGTTTCTACATTTATTGAGGTTTAAGTCTCCTGGGGTCATTAATACAGATAAGACATTCCATCTATTATTCCTTGTGCATGGCATGGTTCTTTAGTTTCCCAGCAAGTTGGTGGCTAGATTAGATTTCTTACAGACTAGAGCATGGAATGTTTTACCAGAATGGATGACAGAGCTATTTAATGTTTGAAAAGATTTAATATTCTCTATCATGTAATATTTTAATTTTTGTAACCCTAACCCTAATTGGATCTGAAGCTTGTTGCAGTCCTTGTTTCTATAAAAGGACTTCCAGGATCATTTTAGAGGGATGGTGAATTCACAACTGCAATTTAGTTTCCTGATTTCTATCTTGTTTTAGTGTCTTTAGTTATTCTTGAATGTATTGAAGAATATAGTGGTTTAACAAGAATATAGTGGAATTCCCTTCCATGTTTATTGATGTCTTCTTGTGTTTTGATCTTTGAGTCCTTGTGTATGAAATTTGTAAGGCAAGTTTAATACACTATTTGCAAGGTATTGGTGAGATTATTTTTGAGTTTCTTTCAAGGAGAGAATTAAATTCTTAAGATTAGTCTTAGGAGATTTCGGACTTACATAATAATTTTATGTCTAAGTGTGGAATGAGTGAATGCTTTGTAAGGCACTTCATTTGGGTTATAGGTGTATTATTGTTTAAACCATTTCTATGAATGTATGTTCAGTTGACACTTGGCCCTACATTTGGCATTGGTCTAAACTTAATAGGTAGTTATCACCACCAATCTATAAAATTAAAAAATCATTTTTATTTCTCTTATAAAGAACATATGTGTTTAATCAATTGTATTGAAGAATACATTTCACTTTGTTGAGTCCTTGGAGAGAGAATAATTAGGTTAGCCTTCCTGAGTCAAGAAATTTAAAAAGAAGAAGGATGAGAATCCTTGTTTCGCTATTATTTGCCCTTGCTAAGTTCATGGTCTAGCTTGTTAAGCTCCGCGTAAGATTGGTCTTGTTCATCTGCAAGGTGTGATATTGTTGCAGTAAAAGGTAGGAGGCAAGTCAGTGTAACCCTTAATCCATTGTTAAGTTTACCGAGAAGCAATAATCTATAAAAGGTACACCCACCCGAGTCTGTGGAGCTCAAAGGAGGATTAATCCTCATCAATTGGACTATTTTCTTGAAATAATCATAAGTCAAGAATCTAAGAGTCAAGCATTGTTTATATATTGAGATTCTGCAAGAAAAAAGCTCCAACACGTACTTCAGAAGGGTACATTTTTATTGTGGGTTACAATTCCCATGGAGGTTTTTTCCAAATTGGGGTTCCTCATTAAATCTGGTGTCAACTGAGTTAAATCTTGATTTATCTAAGTTTAGTTGATCTTGCTAAGTTTGAATGATTTATTTACATATATGAGATGTATTTTTGTTTAAGTTATTGAGTTGATTGGTGAATTGGTTGATTACTATATTCAATATTACCGAGTGAATCAGAGAGTTTATTTTTAAGTGTTTAAGTTTTGATTTGTCTGATTCAGCCCCTATCAGTAGACCAACAATACCATATTCAATCATCCTTTAGCACAACCATTGTACTATGGTATAACAAGGGTTAGTTTGGTGAGCTAATTTCATGTTTACTAATCTTTATGCTTTAGCATTAGTGTTGCTTATGTTTTAGGTAGAATATATCAATATAGTTCAACTTGTTCTTTTGTGCCCAAAATTTCATGTACACAAATGTTCCAAGAGGAATAACTCAAATAGTGACCACATATTCTCCTTGAATTATTATTGAAGATTCTAATATAAAATGATACAAATCTCTCAACATCTTAGTGGATTTATACAAGGCTTTTAACATAGTTCCTTCACATTCAATTATTGACAAACTTAGAGACTTGTGCCTCTCACTCTATGATATCACCTATCATGAGATTGTATGCTTCAATTGATAAAAATGTGTACTCAAGGGTTGCTAATGCATAAAAAATCTATAGCACTATTATAATGAAAGAAAGTCACACTTTATCTTTAGTTTGGATAGGATAAGGATTACAGTCAAGATTATGATCATAGTTATGTTTGTAGATATAACTATAACATTATACATTATGCCCCTACTATAATAGACATTGTGTCTAACCATATACCAACCCTAACCCTAATATTAATGGAACCCTGACCCTCACAATTGTTAGGATTAGTCCCAAGAGATAACTAAGAGGGGGGGGGTGAATCTATTATCTACCAGTTTCAACTCTTTTAACCAATTAAGTACATAATAACATCAAGCATAAATGCAACAAGATAACACAAAATAAAACATCACAATTTTGGTTACGGGGAAACGAAAATAGGTAAAAACCCCGGTGGGAATTAGCACCCACAAAGAACTGCACTAGAGTATAATGATCCCTATTAGAAGATCTTACAACCTTATTAGAGTTGATCTTTACAATGTAATAAGTATAGTGACCTGGTCAAGGTTTGAACCTTGTTAGGAGTCTTTTACAAATAACCCTGTTAGGGGTGAAGACACACTATCCAAGAGCACACTGCTCAAATGATGAAGGATTTAACCTTTTGTAAAACATATATACACTATATCTGATATTTGAACTGTTTAAGTAGACTTGCTGTCTTGATCATCTTTTTGCTTCTTCACATGGATCCTTTTCTGATGAATTATGTAGCTTTACTGTTCTAATACATCATACATTCTGCTCTATTTATTGTCACGACTTTCTTGCTTCCTTTTTTCCTTTTCCCACTTCTTGGTGATCACAAATGAACTACTATAAGTATCTTCTTCAAATATATGAATGTGTCGGTTGTAGGAAAATTTTCAACAACTTCCTTGTCGGCTAAACTAAGCACACAACATAATTAGAACCGCGCAACTCATAATAAATAGATGCATCGTTTCACATAGTCAGCTCCACCAAAATAACTCAAACATCACACTTTAGATGAAACACGTTAAGCACCTTTGGTTAAATATTATTAACTCATAACTAAACATGAATCCAAACATGCATATCCCAAAGATAGGCACAACTGAAGAAACAATAAAATTATTGTCGGCTCTTAATAACAATCCTCTAAAACTGTGGCTGGTAAACAGATCAACATAACTCAACTTTAACTGCACTGCAGAGTCTGCGTGTATGAACATGGCATAATAAATGTGTCTACAATATACATGTAACCGTGCAAGGCTCCAACATATCCATACTAAAAATTGAATACTGTTTACTAATGTATACTATATGTTGTCATGAATGACAAACATACAGACAACTATTTGCACAAAGGCAAATATCCAACAATCTCCCCCTTTGACATTGATGGCAACATATGATATGAAAAACACCATCAATCCAAAAGTGTCTTCTTTCTTTTTACAATCTTCTCAATATCCTCATCAAACGTTCCTCTTAACTGCTGCATTTGTTTTTACTGTGTTTTTATTTTTATGACTATATACTCCCCCAGAGTATATGCTCCCCCTTACTATATAATCCCCCTTTGACATCAATGGAAAAGGATGCCAACTACAAATAAGCATAGGTACTACTCCAGAAGTAGAGTAGTCAACCAATCATCAATCACCAAGGACTGATGCACTTGCTGTAAATTCTAATTAGACTAAGGAAAGGGAATTACTCCTAGCTTCTTCCTGAGATGCTCAAAAGTATCTTTTGATAAAGGTTTCATAAATATGTCTGCCAACTGATCTTTGGTGCTTACATAATCCAACTTCACTTCTCTCTCTGCAACTTTTTCTCTTAGAAAATGATATTTTATTTATATGTGTTTTGTCTTTGCATGCATCACAGAGTTTTTGACATATTAATAGTGCTAATGTTGTCATAATGAATGACAATAAGATATTTAATCTAAATTCCAAAGTCTTTAATCATCTACTTGATCCAAACCATTGTGGAACAATTTAATGCTACTGCTACATACTCAACTTCTACTATTGACTGAGAAATACAGTTTTGCTTCTTGTTTGTCCAAGTAACCAACCTGTCTCCAAGAAATACTGCTCCTCCTGACCTGTACTCTTTCTGTCATCAACACAACCTGCCCAATCTGCATCTGTGTACACATGAAGTTCTACATTTTCTGAATTAGGATACCATAAACCATAGTCTATAGTCCCTTTTAAATATATGAATATTCTTTTTATTGCCATTAAGTGATTTTGTTTTGGTTCAGCTACAAATCTCCCAACAATGCTAACTACATTAGAAATATTTGGTCTAGATTAAGTGAGATATATGAGTTTTCCAATCATAGACTTGTATAGTGTATTGTCAACTTCTGTGGAGTCATCATTTTTAGAAAGCTTTCTTCCTATTATCATAGGAGTGCTTACTGGCTTGCAATCTTCCATCTTGAATTCAATATCTCATTCACATATTTAGATTGATTTATGAATATACCTCTATCGGTTTGCTTTACATTTAATCCCAAAAAGTATTTTATAGGTCCAATCATGCCCGTTTCAAATTTGCTCTGCATCTCTTTGGAAAATTCTGCACTAATCTTGTCATTACCTCCAAAAATAATGTCAACAAAAAAAATAGCAACAAGTAATAATCCTTCAGGTGTCTCTCTTATGAATAAGTTACAATCTGTTGCTCCCTTCTTGAATCCAATCTTTGTCAAGTATCCATCAAGTCTCTCATACCATGCTCTTGGAGCCTCTTTAATTCCATAGAGGGGTTTCATTAATCTACATACCATGTCTGGTTTGTATGATAAATTAAATCCTTCAAACTGCTCTATGTAAACTTCTTCCTTCAAGTCATCGTTCATAAATACTGACTTGACATCCATCTGATATAATTTAAAGTTCTTGAATGTTGCATAAGCTAAAAACAATTTAATAGCTTCCAGTATGCTCATAGGGGCAAATATATCAGAGTAGTCAATTCCTTCTCTCTGCGCATATCCTTTACATACCAGTCTTGCTTTGTTTCTTATCACTGTACCATCTTCATTCATTTTGTTTCTGAATATCCACTTAGCTTCAATAACATTTTTGTCACAAGGTCTAGGGACCAATTCCCATGTGTCATCTTAATTATCTGATCTAATTCTTCTTGCATTGCATTTTTCCAATCTGAATCATTTCAAGCTTATTCAACACTTAAGGGTTCAATTTGTGAAAGTAAACATACCTCTTCATCAACGGTTGAACCTTTTTCTCTAGATCTTGTCAAAAATTTACTGCTCTGATCTCCAATGCTATCTTCTTTTGAATGGTATCTAGATGTGTATTTTGGAATTTTAGGTGTGACACTCTCATCTGTAATCTGTGATTCCTCTTCACTTGGTTCAGGGTTATTGCATGATACATAAATACAGTCAAACATTTCTTCAATAACTATTTCTTTATTGATAGGTCTAGGTTCATCTACAATCATAGGTGTATATTCATAGTATCTCTCTTGAATCATGAACTTCTCATCAATCTTCACATGTGCACTTTCAATGATTTTCTTCAACCTCAAATTAAAACATCTGTAAGCTTTTCTCTTAGTAGAGTAACCAATAAAAATACCTTCATCGCTTCTAGCATCAAACTTACCAACACCATCATCTCTCTTGATGTAACACTTGCTTCCAAAGATTCTGAAGTATTTTATTGTAGGCGCATTGCCAAACCAAAGTTCATAAGGTGTTTTGTCTTCGCCTAGCCTTAGTTGAATTTTGTTGAAAGTATAGACTGGTGTATTGACTACTTCTCTCCAATAGGTGTGCACAACTTTTCCTTCAATCATGATAGTGTGCGTTGTGTCAAGTATGATCCTATTTCTCCTTTCTGCAATTCCATTTTGTTGAGGGGTTCTAGGTTCAATTACTTTTCTTTTGATCCCATGTTCTTCACAATACTCAAGAAACTTGTCAGAGGTGAATTCTCCTCCTCTATCAGATCTCAGACATTTTATCTTTAATCCAGACTCATTTTCAACTTTAGCTTTGAATATTTTGAACTTCTCAAAATTTTCAGATTTATCTTTCAAGAACGCAACCTACATCATTCTAGAGAAATCATCAACAAACAAAATGAAATACCTTTCACCATAGTATGATCTTGTTTGATTTGGTCCACATAAGTCTGTATGCACTAGATCTAATTTGTTCTTTGTAGAGTTCTATTTGCTTCTGAATGAGTTCCTCACATGATTTCCCATCACACATTCCCTACACATAGTATCAACTGGTCTTGCAATACTAGGAAGGTCTCTTACTTCCTTTACATTGCTTATCTTTACTATGTAGTCAAAATTTATAAGACAAAGTCTTTTGTGCCATAACCAACTATCATCCACTTTTGCAACAAAACAACTTACTTCAGAGTTGAGTTGAAAAACATTACCTTTGGTCTTTGAACATGATGCTATCATGTCTCCTTCTTTGTTGTTAATAATGCACCTGTTGTTTTTGAATTACAACTGATATCCTTTATCGAGCAACTGTCCAACACTTAGTAAGTTATGATGTAAGCCATCAACATACAGAACATCAGTTGTCTTGTTCTTACCATCTAAAGTGATAAATCCTCTACCTATGATAGGTTTGGGAGTGTTATCTCCAAATCTAACCATGCCACCTTTGTACTTATCTAGATGTAAAAATATATCTTTGTCTCCTATCATGTAATGTGAACACCCACTATCAATGATCCAGTCTGTTCTAATGTCTGCTTGGGAAACTAAAGCCAATTCTTGTGCTTTCTTTTCATCTTCAATTTCCATTTCATCAAACATTTTTTCAATATCTTTAACTGCAACGAATCCAATTTCATCCTCTCATGAATCATCACCAATCACACCATCTTCAGCATGGTAGCATTCCTTTGTATATTTAGGCTTGTAATCTGTTATGAACTTCTTGACTCTTGTAGGAAACTTGGATGCAAAATGGCCAACTTTGTTACATGAAAAACATTTGAATGGTAACTAACCTTCATATTTTCCTTTTCCTTTCCTTTCCTTTCTTTCTTAGCGATCATAACAATGATTTCTTCTAGTTTTGTATCCACTTCTTCTTTCTCAATATTACTAGAGGTGCTCAAGGATTTCTTACCATGGACTGAGGCTTTGAAAGATGTTTCAATTTTAGGTTCTGTCTTCAATCTTGATATCTCAAATGCTGAAATTTTGTTGATCAAGGTTTCTCTTTTGAAGTATTTTGAAAATTGCATAGTTTCATCCAAGATGTTTATCTTGCTCTCATAATCTTTTGTCAATGTAGTCATCAGTTTTTCCATTATGTCTTCTTCTGAAATTGCTCCACCATTGTTTCTAATTCCTGAAACTGCTTCATTAATCCTCTGATTGTAAGCTCTGATGTTTTCTTTAGGTAGCATCTCTAAGTTGCCGTATCTTTTCTTCCATGTCTTTCTACGCGCATTCTTGGCTTGGATGTCTCCTTCAAACATGTCTTCTAGGTATTTCCATATTGAATAGGCTTTATCTGCCTTCTTGATCTCAGAAAATTCACTGTCAGATAAGGCACTAATTAGGGCTTCTTTGGCAATTGCATTTTGGGTGAATACTTCCTTTTGTTTAATAGTAGAATCTTCTTCTACAAGATCTTTCAAAGTAGGAACATCAATTGCATGAGTAACAACCTCATAGATCTCAAAACCAATGCATTTTAGATGTGTTATCATTTTTTTCTTCCAATCAAGATAATTCTCTCCATCATACTTAGGACTCTCTTTTCTAAAGTACACCATTTGATCTACCTTAAGATGTTAGGCTTTCTCTCCAAGGAATTTGGCTCTGATACCGATTGTTAGGATTAGTCCCAAGAGATAACTGAGAGGTGGGGGGGGGGGGGGGGGGG